>CALYLW010000978.1:0-224414 GCA_944989445.1 Ampullaceana balthica
AATCTACTTCACTATACCTTCACAATTAAAAACCAAACAAGCGGAACTGATTTGATGAATGGAATTCTGTGGAAAAAATATATGTAATTATTACTGATGGTGTCCCCCGTTATGACTGGTGAGCACAGTTGACTAGCAAAATTTGTCCGTAACAAAGTCAGCGAAGAGGGTGACATAGCTCTTAAACTTCACTGTATCATTCAAAAAATTCTTTGTGATAAAATTTGTTGATGTGATTATGTCATTAAACCAGTTATAAAATCTATAATTTCTTTTCGCTCTGAAGCCTTGTTACCCCGCCAGTTTCAGCAGTTTCTCCTTGACATCCATGGAGAAAACGAAGATGTTGTGTATCACAATGATGTAAGAGGGATCAGTCAGCGGAAAGCACTTCAGCGCTCCTAGGAAATTAAAAAAACAATTTGGGAAATTCTTGGAAAATACGAAACAACCAATTCCAAAATTATCTAATCCTGCTTGGCTGCCAGAGTTTGCATTTTTAGTCGATGTGGCAAGACATCTTAACCTGGTTAACACAAGTATTCAAAGCAGTGTTAAGCCAATTATATTCACATATCAAGGCATTTTGTGAACGAGCTGCAACTTTTTCAAAGGCAACTGTCTCAAAGGCAACTGTCTCAAATGCAACTGTCTCAAATGCATTTCCCCTCACTAAAGGAAATCATGACAAGTTTTCCAGAAAGAAACTTCAATGAGCAAAGATAGATGTATGATGCAGATATCACATTACTGACTGATGAATTTCAAAGACATTTAAGGCCTTTAAGGAAATTACACTGTTCTCTTCGCCTTTTTCTGTGGGCCATGATAGTGATCCAGGCCACCTGCAACTGGAACGCGTTGAGTTACAAACTCATGCTGAATGTCGCAGCAGACAACAACTTTTCTATCATTGACTTTTACTGTCAGCTTGATAAAGAAAGATTCCAAGAGATCGGAACATTTGCTAAGAAAATTCTAAGCTTGTTTAGCTCGACATACTTGTGAGCCGAGATTTTCATTTATGAATTTTATCAAGAACCGTATAAGTATAAGGACGAGACAAAGTGACTCTCACCTAAATGATATCACACGTATCACAACCAGTGGCATTGCACCCTACCTCACCTATTTACTGCAGTCAAGATTTCAGCTTCACCTCTCATAATACATTTTAGCAATATATTTATTTTTATAACCCGATCAATGTGTCTTTTTTGTCTATTATCTGAATCCGGCCCTCGGATATTTTTACTTCAAGGAATATGGCCCGCCATGCAAAAAGTTCGGATGCCCCTGCAGTAGAGAATAAAGGTAAAACAATCCAGTATCCGTTATCGGCTAATCATATTTGTGTATTAGGTCCAATACAAATATCTTTTTTTTTAATTTCTCGTGGATAAGATGGTCAATAGGCGAAAAGCCCCCCCCCCAGTCCACCCCCCCGACTTGGTTGTCCTAATAATTTGCTGACTATACCATACTGTGAATTGGATTATGGGTTGCATAGCCATCAGATCTCAAAGCCAACCATTAATTTCGAGTTGTTTTGCTTGAGCTCAACTTTCATTCATTCAAGATTTTTCCGATGTATTAAGCAACTTATCAACTGAAATTTAAGTAATTTGGGCACCGCCTCTGTAATCCTGTTGAACTTTAGAAATGAACATTTTGTGTTGTGGATGTCTCGTGACTAGGTCACAAATGGCACGAATTTCCTGATCTGTGACGGATTTCTCTAACGTAACATCACAGATGTCACGGAACTTTGTTTCTCTTTTTAAATCCCTTATATTAACTTCACCGCCGCCTCTGTCTCTCTGTCGTGTTCTCTGTCTCTCTGTCTCTCTGTCTTGGGTGGGCGGAGAAACAAAAGTAAAAAATGACCCACTTCCCGGGAAGCCATCGAGCTGAAATTTGGCACATGGATCCGTGTCACGTAACAATTTATCTTATCAAAATTTCAGATCGATCGAAATTACTGTAATTAAATTAATGCATTTTTAGTTTATCTCTATACGAGTTATGTAATTCAATTTCACAGTTTGTTATTGTTTTTTTCTCTCTCGTGATAGCTCAGTTCGGGCGTTGACGCGATGTACCGGGTTGCTTTTGTTTACATTTAACGTGTCACGCTGAGCTCGGTCCAGCGATCAGTGACCAGACCTTTCCCCTCTCCCCCCCCCCGGGTTAAAAGCAAATTTGAGTTAAGACAGATTCAGTCTGTAAATATTTGTCGCGTTTAAACATAATCAATACTTTTAGTTATGTCTCACTCTTGGAAGGGGTTGGTATACTATGTACATAAAATGCAGAGAGATCTAGTTAGGGTGGGACTAATACTAATTAGTCGACAGAAAGTAAACATTGGAAGGAAAACTCGTTTGTTCGTGGGCGGCACCAAGACCAAGCTAATTGGGGAGTAATTGGGGGTTGTCCTGAAAAGGACAGTATGGCGAAAAAAACAAAATGGGCCGGGTGGTTCTGTTTGTTGTTGATGATGTTTAGCGCTTGCCACCGGTGGCCTTCATTGACTTTTTGGGCCTGGATGTTTGGCAGGACACATCCCTGGGCGATGGTGACGACGGGCAGGATCTTTTCATATATATATTACAATCCTCAAATCCTCTTTTTACATCGTTCCTTTTTCCAAAATTAAATTATGAGCTAAAACAATGACGTCATTGTTAATGTTATGTGACAATATTTTTGGTTTAAAGAATCTCTTTGAAGACGACATTTCTCGTAAAAACTCTCAGATCATTAAGTAGTTGACCTTGATATGAGTTGGATTCAACGTGTACTTTGATATTTCGAGCATCGCGAGATCTTGACAGAGCGACATATAGCATTCCGTGCGAGAAAACAGCTGTCTGAAGATTTACACCTACGTGATCGAATGTCTGACCTGACTCTTATTGATAGTGATGGTATATGCAGGTGTAATCGGAAATTGACGTCGTTTGAAGGTGAAAGGTAACATAGTATCCGTCGGTGCAAGATCGATGCGAGGAATTAATACCAAGTCACCACGATTGCATTCTGATATAATCCTTGCTTTTTATAAAGTTTCGTGCCAGCTCTTCCACAATAGAGTCTTGTTCAATTACACATACCCTTCTTCTGGTTCAAGTTACGTAGAAGCATGATGATGGTGCCCTTTTTTAATAAAAGAACATGTGGTGGCATACCCGATGGGGTCAACTCATTCAAGAATTCTGTTGGAAAATTGAGATTGTCGCTGGGGTCTTCGCTGCTGAGTGAATCTGCTGAGTAATAAATCATAGGATCTCCAGCCAACATCTCAATGATTTTACGATTCATTGCGAGTGTCTGAGCATTTGTCGGTGCAACAATCACGCGCTTTGAAAGCTCTTCGAGTGGCATCTGTTGAACATTTGCGAATATTGTCTCAATGAGATCGTGTGTTGAAACCATTTGCTGCGGTATTTGAATTGCATCTTCATCAAAAAGTCCCGACACTGGCTCTAAATTTCCGGATCCCACTTGTAACAGCCACTGATTATGAGCGTTTTGTCCCTCGCTTCTCATATTTGTTACCAATGTCAATTGCTTGAAATGTCTCCATAATCTACTTGTTTTGATGCAACACTCGATGATGTCTGTGCGAGTACCACGCGGAACAACAGGTAAGGTTTGACGAAAATCTCCTCCAATCACCAGAACCTTTCCTCCAAATGGCAAGTTAACATCCATAATCTCGCGAAGAAGCTTATCGATGCAACGCAAGCCATGTTTTGGCAACATTGTGATCTCGTCCATGAGAATGAGAGATGCTTCCTGCAATATTTGAGCTTCTGTGGATGTTAAGCGCATTAATGAGACTGAAGTATCGAGCAAAGGAACTGGCAACTTGAATCCACTGTGGACTGTCCTTCCACCCTTCAAAAGCGTTGCAGCAATTCCGGTTGTCGCGAATGGCAAGACAGATTGATTTCGACCGCGAATGAATGACATGAGCGTCGTGTAAAGAAATGTTTTACCGGAGCCTCCCGGTCCATCAATGTAAAAACATCGCTGTGTGGCATTCACATCGTCCACTGCTGCAATTATTTGATTAAATGCACTGAGCTGTTGGTCGTTGAGAAGTGCAATTCGCTCTGCTCCCTCTCGCGCCTCTTCGACGGCATCGTACGCTGGAGTGTCGTCAGTAAAATTTCCAGTGGGCTCTGGTAGCTTGAATTTGCTACATGATTTGCCGTGCTGCTTGAAGATGGCATTGATGTTGTGGAGCGCTTTGTTGATAGCTATGGGCTCTGGGTCACGTCGCGCGTAGTCAAGAATCATGTCCGGTAGATGATCTTCCCACAATTTCGGAGCATCAGCAGGGATACAAAATACGCAGATATAAGCGAACATCTCGCGTAATTGCTTTGGCATAAGGTATGTGGCTCCATCTCTCAAACAATTTGCCCATTCGTCGTCAGACTCAAGTAATCCTCGTGCTGATGCTGCTGCCTTGAATGTCTCATAAACAACAGCATCAACCGTTCGCAAAAAATGTCAAAGCTGGTAGCTCCACGCACGTGGAGAAGAAGCATTCGTAAATAGAATCGCTCTTCGTCCTTAATTCCCACCGTATACATACGCGATACCACATTGTTCCCTCCCCTCTTGCGTTGTTGCCAATGACCTTTTGTGAAAGTGTAATGGTAGGGTATATCCGTGTAAAGCCACTGTCTTGCTTCCTCATCATTCTCGTTGAGACTAAACCATCGCTCGAGTTTAGTTTTGCCAGTTTGTGCCGCTAAGAGCGCCTCCTCTTCGTGCCCAGCTTCGAATACGACCGTTTGTTGATTTGGCAAGTGAACGTTGAGACGCATCACGGCATGACTGCGATCATGCATTGGTGACTCTCGCAATCTCCACATCGCTTCCGGAGCGCTAACGTAACGACAACTTATATAATTGGAAAGCTCATCGTATCGCAATTCTGGATTTCCATCTGATCTGATGGATATGTTGGCGCAATCAAAGCCTTTGAAAATGTACTTGTAGATGTACTTGATGGCATGAAGTGATGTGCAGACCTCGACGTTAATGTGTGCGTTATATTTGAGAGTCAAATAGGGGTTGTAGGGAACGACATTGCGACTGTCCATTTGCACGCCTCTGACTGTTGCGCGCTCATTGTTTCGACGACGATATACCGGATAACCACTTGCGTTTGGAATTGTGTTTGCATTGAATTCTTTTGGGAAATTTTTACTGCAACTTCCATTGACCATACATGGTGCTTGTAAGTTGGCAGAGCCACACGGACCGTGCATCATACATAGCGTGACTATTTCCCGAAGTCGCGGACTTGATTCTGGGGGAATTTCAGCGCTTACGTATTGATCAATTCTGTGCGCCATGGTGAATTTATCCTCCACTCTCAATGTTACCAAGATGTGAGCGTGTGGGAGGCCACGTTTCTGGAACTCAATGCTGTACACGAAAGCGAGACATTGTCCGAAGATTCCATGCTTTGTAATGTCCTCCATCAACGAATCAAGCTTCAGTTTGAACACTCTTGCTACCAAATCGGGACGATCGCATGTTTGTTCTCCAGGTCGCAGGTTGGCGACGATTTCTGGCCAGCTTGGATTTGCCGTAAATGTGATGAAGACGTCAGGTGCTCCCCACTTTGCAAAAAATTGACATTGCGTCGCAGCATCTCTCTCTCATGTTACGCGGTGAGCCTTCGAATGACGATGGAAGGATGATAGACACGCCCGCTGCAACATTCTGATTCTCCGCTAAGTTAGCCATATGATCAGCCAGTCCTTGATATTGCTCTGTTCGTATTCGCTTCTGATTCTGCCTGATGTAGTTGAGATTGTTGGCTTCTACTTGAAGGTAAGAATCTACCAACCACTGTTGCGTGAGCTTTCCAGCGCTCATAATCGGACTGAAGTCATCGCGAATTGCTGTGAGAGCAGCTTTGAACTGCAACATGCTGACATTCCTACGCTTTTCTGCGAGCGTTGCACCTTCGTATGACTCGCATTGCCAATATGGCTGCCACCCTGCCTCGCCGTAAGGAAACATGATCGCGTAAGTCATGGGGTCCATATTAGGGCTTAAAATGTGTAATTTGATGAAGGCTTGATTGGGATCTTGAGGATTTTTTGGATAGATGTGTATGTCTCTCTCGAAGGGAGGTTCTCCGTCCTCATTCACAAAGACCATGGCGATCTCATTGGATGTCGGTGCATTGTATCGCCTCTGATCAGACTGTCGATCGCGATAAAAGGCCATCGAAACAGTAGGAATGGTAAGTCCTAATTGAGCGGCATTCTGTGCTTCTCGCGACTCGATCTCGTGCATTAGCTGGTAACATTGTGCGAGCCGATTGTTGTCGCGGAAAAAGCGATCAAGCTGATACATAATTTCCTGTCGGCAATCCTCGTTTGCTTGATGCTGCTGACGAACGTCAGTTGCTTGAGTTGTAGTATCAAGCACATACAATTGAGCATATTGTGGTGCTCGATCGTTGACTGGCAGAGTATGGGATGTTTGGTGACATGTCTGGCCGTGAATTTTGAAGACGTAAGGACCGCGTCCTGGAAAATCGATGATTTTTGCACCCATTGATGCGAAAGAGATGGCATTGTTGTATGAGCGGATCTTATCGCGAAAATGTCTATATTTTGGATGAGTTGGATCAGAGAGAAGCTGTTGTAGAAACGTAGGATATGGCAGTACAGTTCCGCCAACATTAGTAGGCTTTGGCAATTTGACGCGACCCTTCCTGCAACAGCTTGTGAATTTCTTGTCTGCCGGACGCTCCGCAGCAAAATTTCGAGAGGCACAAAATTGACACATTGCATCAAAAGGTCCGCAGTGATGTTGATCAACATTTGCCTCATCAAAGTTACTTGCAACATCTTGAATTGCTTGACTAATGCGTTTTTGAGCTGCCTGATATGATGATGAGTTTGCTGTTAGACGTGCTTGCTTTTGTGATGGAGTTTCAAGCGCAATTCGATTACGTTGTGAAGCTGCATTTGCTTCTTGACGTGCAGCTGCGTGCTCTTCAGTTTCCAGCTCTAATTTTCGTCGTTTTTCAGCATTAATTTTAGCGAGGGTTTCCTGAGATTGTTTAGCCCGCCATCTTGCTTGACGTTCTCTTGCCAGCCTGCGCTTCCTTTCCATTGGATCTTCGCCCACATCCATAGTGTTTCTACTGTCCAAAATAATGAATACGAAAATAGTTAAATATATATAAAAGGTAATTTATTGTTCTGGTACTTACGAAGATATTGTAGAGGATATTTGAAATCAATTAATATATATGCAGAATGTCAATGATGTGTATGTTTCAGATTGTGAAAGATAACCTTTAAAATAACAGTAAAAGTTAAGGACTGAGTATTGGAAAATTTTACGAAAGCTCCCGCGTAATTTAGTTATTTCACACTGAGAGGCAGTCAAAAAACTGACTGTTTCCAACTATATCAACATATTTACTTTGAAACTTTTATGTCTTTGGTTATATAACAAATGAAAATGTCATTGAATTTGATAAGTAATTGATGTTGATCTAAAATAAAATATCAATAAATTTCAAAGTTTTTCTTTCGAATGTCACTTTATTTTACTTCTACTCAGAATTCTACTCACAATATGAGTGATTAAAATGACTATTTTTTTAAATAATTGAAAAAAATCGAAATAATTGTCAGAAACTTTGAATCAATATTGAAAATAATTAAATGGTTACTACGATTGTGTCCCGTTTGCCATTTTTTTTCAGCTTAACACATATTTAAATGTTTCATTTTAACACATCATGTTCATTCACTACCATGGTACTTATTCAGCACAGTCGGAATGAGCTTTTCGACATGTAGCTGCCTCCTCATTGGTTTGAAGTGCAATTCGATTTTTCAGCATTAATTTTAGCGAGGGTTTCCTGAGATTGTTTAGCCCGCCATCTTGCTTGACGTTCTCCTGCTAACCTGTGCTTCCTTTCCATTGGATCTTCGCCCACTTCCATAGTGTTTCTACAGTCCAAAACAATGAATACGAAAATAGTTAAATATATATAAAAGTTAATTATTGTTCTGGTACTTACGAAGATATTTAAGAGGATATTTGAAATCAATTAATATATATGCAGAATTTTTCAATGATGTGTATGTTTCAGATTGTGAAAGTTAACCTAAAAATAACAGTAAACGTTAAGGACTGTGACATCACTATGCTTTAAAAAAAAATCTTAATCATTTTGGTTTCCAGATTAACATTAACAAAACAACGCACGAACCTTTGACGTCAGCATTTGTGTTGTAAACAGTGCTGCCAGCGCTAGTTTATTTAATCATAGTGTGCTTTGAGCGTTAATGAATGAGTGAGTCAGTGATAATTGAGGGTTTTGTGCTGGGGTGCCAGCTAACTAAATACGATATATTAAATTTCCTGAAATGTACTCAAAGTATTTTATAATAAACAATCTTTAAATCCTCTTTTTACATCGTTCCCTTTTCCAAATTTAAAAGCATGAGCTAAATCAATGACGTCATATAATATCTTTTTACGGCGAGAAATTGTAGAAAGCAGCGCACCAAATTACTGCACCAAAAATAACTCTTATCGAAGTCCGCATGAAATTGTTCAATTTTTTAATTAATAAATAATGTGGAGCGTGTTTAATGTTAATCTGGAAACCAAAATGATTATCCAATTTTTTTTAAAAAAAGAAGAGTGATGTCCCTCAGCGTTCCGCTACATAATTGAGCGTAAATATATATATGATGATATATATATATATATATATATATATATATATAATTCTCTTCGTGGTCGGACCCTGCGAGGCAACAAGAAGCTGCATGTGCAACAGAGCGTGACGAATGACCCTCGCTCGGGTCAACGAAACAATGTTGGAAAGCGTGGTGGGATGAAATGAAAAAAAGGGGAGGGGTGGGAGTGGGTGGCAACAATGCACTTGCCTTCACTTGCATTGTCCCTTAACAGTATACCGAAATTCGTAGTGTACTGGTTATCACGTCGGCCTCATACGTCGATGGTCCTGGGTTCAAGCCCCAGCGAAAACATTGTTGTTTTTTTTTAATTTTTAAAAATGTCTGTTTGTGCCCGTTCTTTTACCCCTTTATTGCCAACACTAGCTGATTTAGTTACGGGTGATACCTTCCTGAAAGAAACAGTTGTCAAAATGGGATGGATTTGGGCAAACGACTGTGATTGAATGAAAAGAAGGAATTCTGGAGAGACCCGCGGCGTAGCATACGCCGCAGACTTGCTCATAATAGACAGTGCAAAACGGATGGGGGGTGAGAGTACAGACACAAAAAGCAGCACAAAGTAAGTAAAAAATAGCGAGTAAGGATGGAGACAAGCACACTGAGGTTGTTGTTACCCGCCTCCCATTTAATACGACCATCCCTTAAACAGAATCTGTGATTGGCCGACCCTAGCGAGGGTTAGTCATGTTTAGGGTTGTTAATTGCATGTTGTTTTTTTCTGTTGTTTTTTAAAACCGATTATGTAACTCTGATTTTAAACCGATTATCGTTTTATAGCTGACTTCATAAAAGTTAGGGGTGTGCCAAATTTCTCCTGCAAACGCATAGAATCCAACAATGAGTTGGCTGTTTCAAACCGACGTTCACTCGCGTTGTTATGATTTCTTCGTGCTGTAGTTTGTGTCCTTTACTTCTCCACTTTCTTCGCACTCTCCATGAGCAAGTCTGTGGCGTATGCTACGCCGCGGGGCTTCTACTATATATATATAAATATATGTATGTATATATACGAGCACAAAGCCCGTACTGTGCTACGGGGTAAGCACAATAAAAATAACTATATTTCGTTTTTGGGTCTCAAATTCACTTTAAAATTTATAGAAGAGTATTAACGCATCAAGAAATTTGGGAAGCGATAAATCAAACCACTTCTTCATAAAAATCACGATATCTGTGTCGAGAAAATAGAAAGTATGATTGAATTAAATATTACCCAACACATTTTGGTATTTATGCTTTAATTACGCATGCTTTCTTCTGTATATTCTACCAAAATAACAAACGTTCCTTAACCGTTGCAAAACTCTAATGGGCAAGACTCAATTTCTTTTAACATGACTCATAAATGAAAACAATATCTTTTCAAATGATTCCTTTGGTTCTAGGAAAAAGCTCTCCAAAACACAAATTCCATTCTATAGTCTAAGCATGAAATTATTTCAAAACGATTAGGAAATCTTTTAGAGCCAGAAAATATGTATGTGAATATTGATGCCCTATGGGGAATGTGGAAAATAGGGTTTATTTCTTTAAAAGTCTCATTTCTTAGATTTTCATCTCCTAATAAATGATTATATCATTTAAAATGTCTTCCCGCTCTTTATTCTAGTAGAAACCATTTACTAAACTGGCAGATATTTGTTCCACTAAAATAAACGGATTTTAAAAAAAATAAATTTGTTTGCATTGCAGTTTTTTTCAGCTTATAAAATGACATATTTTTAAGGCCTTAATATATAACATTTACTGTATATGCATTTTATTTTAAATTAGAATGGTAAAAAAGTCACACTTTTTTCAATAAAGTTTATACAGTTTAAAAGAAAACTGCCATTTATTGCACCACATTCTCTACCGTTGAAATCTGTAAATGTATAACATATAAATAGGGTTATTAGTTAGCCTGACAGGACGTAAAAGCAACAGCGAACGTTTCGGCAAAGAGCCTTCCTCAACGAACAAATAGTACACAAATAAAACGAATATAACGAAAGAAAAAAAAACTTAGCTACGGTGAAATCCAATTAGTCATGTAGAGATTTCAACACGTATGCAATATATATAAGATATATATATATATATATATATATATATATATATATATATATATAATATATATATATATATATTATATATATATATGTATATATATATATATATATACATATATACTTGCTCCTGTCATAGCCTGAATTTCGGCAGCTTCCTGCATTGTCTGGCCGTTTCACACTTTGGCCGAAACATTTATTCATCGTTCATGTTGCTTGAAATCACCTGCCTATATGCTAATTTTCCGACCACTTTCTGAAGTTCCTCAAAATCCCTGGCCAATGACGAATGCAAGCCTCCTGGTATGCCGAACAGCTGTTGAAGCATACCCAAAGCCAATGTTTAGCCGAACGGGCCAACCAAGATGTTCAGAAAATGATGAAGCAGACAAATGAATCGACGTTCTCTTTTTCAAAGAATTCAGCAGTTACCATATAACATAATGTTGAGCTGCAAAGGTCTGACTGAACACCTCATATCAGACATGAGAGTTAGTCGATTATTTAGTTCACAAACAAAGATTTTGGTAGTGTTGACACAAATGGAGTATGCTATAAATGCAGCCCCACCCTCGGCAAATCAGCCTGCTGCCGTGGCGATGGAGCAATCAGAATTTCTGAACAGATTATGTACTGTTCATTAAATAAGAGTGTAATTTAGCCCATTTTTGTGGATCCTAGGGCAAGGATATAAACACAATTTGTGGAGTAAGTGATGAAGAAAACGGATGGTAAAAAGGGAAAATTACTTGCAGACTGCGTCATAATAAAAAAGATATCAGATTAGCCGCTTCAGCTAGTTTAAAAATTCAATTGGTAATGATATTTTTTTTTAAATTTAAAAAAAAACCTGAGCTGCGCCAGCAACACCAGTGAAAGTTATAGATAAATAAGATGATGTATGCATCCTAAAACCAGATTTTGATAGAGGTCGCATGTATTGAATCTCATAAGAATATATAACTAAATTATTGATTTTCGGTTGATTGGTGTGTTTGTATAAGTTAGTTATTATATTTATTAGATTATCACATTTTTTATTCATTTGTAGATATATCCTATCACACAAACATCATTAAAAGCAAAATAATGATGATTTAAAGAGATATATTTTCCCATAAGTTTACATTTAAGAATTAAAATTTAATTTTAGCCTTGGCGTGTCTCATTTTGTTGTAAAGTTCGAATCTGAATTTCATTCATGTGTCACAGGCGCATTATTAGAACTTTTACCTACTTATTACTTGCTACTACGCTACGCGGAATCCATGAATTTCATTCATGTGTCACAGGCGCATTATTAGAACTTTTCCCTACTTATTACTTGCTACGCGGAATGGAAATACCCAAAACTACATAGAGACGAAAATAATAACATCGTTTGTAAAATGCGTTAGGTCAATCACAAATCCATTCTATATAAACGTCTTGTGACAGACGAAACTCATTTGATATGGACAACATTGAAAGAAGGTTAGTGCATATTAATATTTGTTTACAACGGAATCGTTTAATTGTCTTTATGATTGCTACATGCAGGAAATTGGTGATAAAAGTAAATTTCAAGAAACCTTAAAATATAGTTAAACATATTTTATGTAACATATATAATCTTTTCAAAGTTATTTCTCTTTAACTTGTACTAAAGAGTGGGAACATCATTTTAAAATGTGTATAAGTGATTACAAAAAGAAAAAAAAATCTTTCCAGAGAAGAGAATTAATCTTCAATAATAAATAGTTCAATTCAAGAATATGCAAATGTTTATTGTGTCATTTTCAGTCATTGTACTGTCATTAACTTTGCAAATCCTCATAAACTAAGTTTCGCTGCTGTGAACACATATGACAAATTAGATAAATAACAAACGCTTCTACTGTACAGAAGTAGTCTAAGATATATAACTATGTCAAAAATCAAATATGTACCTTACACTGACATCAAAGTTTAACAGCAAATTTTTTTTTAAATGCGTATCGTAACGTTAAAATCATTTTTGAAATAGTTTTTTTAAGAGCCGCTTTAGTTACTTTGCTAGATATTTAGTTACGTAGTCGCAAGCAGTCATTAACAAATATTTTATATATTTTGATTTGAATTCGAAAGACTTATATGATTTTAGAATAAGACAGTGTTCTTATTTCAACTATAGAATACTTTTAAAACAACTTACCTAATTAGGGGCGTGAAAGTGCAACCCATGTTTGCATCCTACTTACCAGGGATTTATAGGTGAACAAACTTTCAAGAATAGTTACATAGCGAAGTCCTTGCTGGCATTAAGTGTTAAGAAATTGATATATTGTAGAGTGGGACATTATCTAATTCAGTAACCAGTATATCGGCTTATTTGTAATTATCTCAGCAATAAGTTTATCTAATTGGACAAGAATACCATCAACGTTCATGATTTTGTTTTTGTTATGTTTAGCGCTGCGGAAATTAATGATTAATTTCTCGATTAATCGTTAAATATTTTAAAGATTAAAAATGTTTAACGACTAAACGACCCACCACTTATAAATGTACTGGAAATCAAGAAGTAAAATATTTCGACCGATAAACATAAACTTTTTTCCGGACGATTACACGAACATTTTGGTTTTAAACTATTGACTGACCTGAATGTTCAAAATGTTGATAAAGGTTATTGTGTCCATTTAGAGCAATCGTTTGCCTACCATGCAATGTTCCCTCTAAGTATAAGCTTCCTTGGTCCGTGTGCAAAGTTAAGAAAACTAGTGTGCAAAGTTGCACATTGTCCATTGTATGTGCAATATTTTACAAAATTTGCTGCACAGTGATTCTAAGCTTCTTCATGGTGTCGGTCAAATATCTGCGCAGCCACGCTGCTTAAAGGGAACATTGCTACCATGGTTCTAACACTTCGCTTACATATCACCTGTATACCAAAGATCCACTGCAGTATCATAAACTTCAGCCGAGACAATCTAAAGCTATGTGAACGGTTGTTCCGCTCGGCTGGTTCTATTGTCAAAAAGACCCACTCATCACTTGAACCATATAAAATCAATACACTTGTCTCTTTGCGTTGTTGGTTAAAAGATATCATATAAAGAAGACAATCCAGTGTTATTTCGATTTTCGACAAGTACGTTTAATAAATGTTACTTATGACACCATCAATTTCAATTTTTGGGTTTGATCGAAATTAACGATGAAGTAATGGTTAAATTTTTAAAACTTACCGATTAAATATAAATTAATCGTTAACAGCCCTAGATTTTTTTTATGTTGCTTTTGAAAATATATATTATAATTACATAGTTTGTTTTAAAATTAGGCTGAGGAGTATAAAAGCAATAGCTATGTTAACGTTAAATTGTATAAGAATACGACGTGACTCAGAAATTAATATTTCATTTTGCTTTTATATAAAGCAATGAAAGTACAAAAGTCCATACAACATTCTAAACCACAAAGCCTCAGTTTGCCTTCACTGAATGGTAATGATGGAGACTCCCACGATTGACCTCGACAGGAAACCTCATGTTACCTTCCGTCCACGTCATAACAAATGGAAAACACACACACGTACACACACACACACGCACACGCACATCTTGAGATCTGCGCAAATAATTTTGATTTATTTTTTCTAAAATGTCGTTTAAAATAAATGACTTGACTTGTTATTAACGTGGCCTTGAATTTTTACCTTACCTAAGAGGAAGTATGTATTTTTGTCTCTTGAATCTTGAAGACGCTAGTTTAAAAATGAGTGCATAACCCATAATGTTTTCATTTTTGTGACGCCCTCAAGACAATGATTTGTTCCCGGCGCCTAGGGCGTCCCTGAGTCACCCAGCTCCGAATGGGTACCTAACACTAGTTAGGCGGCTGGGTAATGCGTGAGGCCCACAAAGCCGTGTCCTGTGAACGCTGCATCACTTGCCAACAGATCATCTGTCATGGTCTGTGGACGCAATTATCTTTGCATTATTCTGCATAGAAGGAGCGTCTGTATTGATAAGATAAGATAATTACTATATAATTATATATATTTGTGATTCCCTCAAGTTTATAATATTACTATAGTAGTAGAATACTGTTAGTTTATATGTATAATTGATGCATGAGAAGAAGATATTGCTGTCGTTGTTTTCAATTTCCCTCTTTTCATTTACACGTTGTTGTAACACTAATTGATCCTTTAACTCATTCTAAATTACTAGCTTAATTTCTTAGATAATTAACTGATACTGTATTTGTGACAACTAACGTTCTCATTAAAGAAATATAAAGGAAAACATAATATTTATATGTATATGATGATCTGTCTTTACAGTGTATCCTAAAAATATTGAGAGCTCCAAATATTTGAACTTTACAAAAGTAAATACTATCTTGCCTTCTAATTTTAAACAACAACACATCATTTAAACATTACGCAAACCGTGTAAAGAGAATATTGTTGTCAGTCTTTCATTCAAACTTGTTTAATCCTTGTCATATGTGAAAATTACAGCACATCGCCATCACAGATCTGTTAAAGTGATAAATTTACTTCCTTGTTTACTTCTTAAATACGCGGCCTGGCAAATGACAATACAACTGAAAGATATTAAAATTTAACAAATTTAGTTTCGTATATCAACTTACATACACGCATGACTTGTTCTTTGTTTACTTAAAATATAATTACAGTTTGCCACGTTAAAAATGACAACAATAACTATTGCTGAAGAGGAAAAGAAACACGGCTAAATTGCCAATGGCCACATACCAATATGTTGTATCTGAGGACACCACCACATCAACAGCTAGACATGAACATTATGTAGGTGACACTGAAATAACATCAACTGAGGCTGAAACCACTTCTATAGCTAGATATGAACATGCTGTCGCTGAGTCTGAAACAACTTCAACAACTAGACATGAACATCTTGTAGCTGTTGCTGAAACCTCTTTAACAGCTAGACATGAATTTGCTGTAGCTGGGGCTAACACAACATCATCAGCTAGACCCCAAAATTTGTTAAATCAAAATGACCCACACTCACTAAAAGGTACTTTATTTCGATGCATTAAATAAGTTTAACTGTATTTATTTAATACATTTTTAGCAGTTTTAACTAACTACACATTTAGACCAATGATTCCCAAAGTAAACGCTACCAACCCCATGGTGGGCGCTGCAGCGATGCAGGGGGTGGTGAGGCCCACAGTTGCATTTTTGGTGTCGATTAATGAATGTAAAAAAGGGGGGGGGTGTGAAAGCATAACATAAAAAATAGACTATTTAGAAAAAATAATTTATGTATTATGGTGAATTTTTCTGTAACAACGTACAAGACTTTGGCTCGTTTCCCTAATACTTTTTCACTTGCATTGAGGTGTGAGCAATCGCGACAGCTACAGTCTTATACCGACTGTAATTGCAATAATACGTACTTTGCTACACAAGCCAGCCTCTGATACTAAGAGGAAAATTTCGTTGAACAATTATACAGTGCTAAGAGGTTTTTGTGAAATTGTTCCACATAATGAAGATTCATTGTGTTGCATCTCAATAACATTTTGGTTTTCTAGTCAACTTGTTGAGTAAAATTAGCAAGGAAATAAAGCTTTGTTAGCATACGTGCGGTTAACAAGGGAATATCGAATATGCCAAGAATTATGATTTGCTGAATATATGAATAATGACACTAAAAAGTAATCAATATTTCATGCATTTGATGAGTTTTTTAAAAGAAAAATAATTACCTAAGATTAATATCTTCTCAGTGGCCAAAGATGGTGCTCAAGCGACGGTATGGCGCTACAGGGGTTTTAAGGCATATTTAAATTCACATTACACTGTATCTACCATCGTCAACATCTAGTTTCCAAAACTTTAAGTGCACGCCTAAATAATTCATTACAATATGTAATTGAGACTGTCAACACAATCAGTAGGAAATCATTGAATAGCATTTTATTAAAAAAACCTTTGTGTTAAAAATCATGAAGAATTTAACAGATTGTTGCTTCATGCAGAATTTCCGTTGGTTGTCAAATGTAGATGTTTAAAATAGGTTTTAATTAACTGTTTAACTCCGTGCCGGAGTTCATGAGAGATAAAAATGATATCCAATTTAATTCAATCCAAAATATACACTGCTTAATTGACCGACTTGATTCAACAATTAATTGAAAGCAATCTTCACCTTCAAGCTAATGAACTGGACTGGATGAAAGAAAAATCTGCTATTTCTGCATTTGGGGAAAAACGTCTTCTGTAAAAATGAAATTTTGCACGAAGTTAATACAGACAGTTCCCAAATTTATCAGGAGCAGAAGATTATAAAGACATACTTTCTTATTGTGAGCACTTGGATGCTCTCCATTCAGATTTTAATAAATGATTTGATATCTTATATAATAATCCTATATAATAAAAGGCAATGTTCTGTCCGGTCATCAATAGCGATTGGTCCCTCAAACTCCTACAGACTACTACAGTCAATCACAGGCGGAGAAAAATTAAGTCTCATTTACATATTGAACAATATCCAAAACGAGTTATTTTTGGTGCATTTTTCCCCCCAAGAGTTTTTTTTGAGCGGTGCGCGTTGGGATTCGTAATAAAAAATTTTGTATTTACGAGTTGCTTATTATAACTCTGGACAGAACACGGTGTGGGCGGAGGTAGGGTCCCGCGACATACTGTGGTGTGGGGGGAGGTAGGGTCTCTGGAAAGATCGCGATGTGTGGGGGGAGTAGGGTCTCTTGACAGACAGTGATGTGGGGGGAGGTAGGGTCTCTTGACAGACAGTGGTGTGGGGGAGGTAGGATCTCTTGACAGACACTGGTGTGGGGGGAGGTAGGGTCTCTTGACAGACAATGTTGTGGGGGAAGCTAGGGTCTCTTGACAGACAGTGGTGTGGGGGGAGGTAGGGTCTCTTGACAGACAGTGGTGTGGGGGGAGGTAGGGTCTCTTGACAGACAGTGGTGTGGGGGGAGGTAGGGTCTCTTGACAGACAGTGGTGTGGGGGGAGGTAGGGTCTCTTGACAGACAGTGGTGTGGGGGGAGGTAGGGTCTCTTGACAGACAGTGGTGTGGGGGGAGGTAGGGTCTCTTGACAGACAGTGGCGTGGGGGTAGGTAGGGTCTCTTTACAGACAGTGGTGTGGGGGGAGGTAGGGTCTCTTGACAGACAGTGGTGGGGGGAGGTAGGGTCTCTTGACAGACAGTGGTGTGGGGGGTGGTAGGGTCTCTTGACAGACAGTGGTGTGGGGGGAGGTAGGGTCTCTTGACAGACAGTGGTGTGGGGGGTGGTAGGGTCTCTTGACAGACAATGGTGGGGGGAGGTAGGGTCACTTGACAGACAGTGGTGTGGGGGGAGGTAGAGTCTCTTGACAGACGGGGGTGGGTTATTTTGTTATAACTATGATGTATAGTATTTTGACATGATACACATGTATGGCCGGTCGAGAAGGCTGGTCTCTCGACAAACTGCGATGGAGGGGATGCAGGGTCTCGCGACAGACCGCGGTGTTGGAGGGTAGGGTCTCTGGAAAGATCGCGGTGTGGGGGGTAGGTTCTCTTGACAGACAGTGGTGTGGGGGAAGGTAGGGTCTCCGGACAGACGGTGTGGGTAATGTAGGGATGTCCTTCCATGAACTTCACAGGTCACCCTAGACTTATTTCCATCCTTTGACGGGCTTTGTTGCTAGTATTTTAATAATGAACATAAATGATTGGACTTTTGATCTTTTGTCAAGTGCTAATACAGAAAAATCTCCACAGTTTCCAAAAGAACTGATAGAAAAATCTACAAATGATGAATTGAAATTTAAATTCAAATCAGCTACCAACAGTTCTGGGTGCTAAAGGAGATCTCTACGGTTTATCCTGAAATATGGGATGTAATTCAAAATTTCTTAATGGAATTTCCTTTATTAATTTATTTGGCACGTTGATTCAGTGCGGTAACCAATTTATTAATACACACACACAAAAAGAACAAGACAACAAACAAAACAAAAAAACAACAAAAAACAGAGTGCAAATAGTCGATCGTTATGATTTCAAATTACTGCTGACGGAAATATTACCATTCATGTATGTTAATTAATTGATAACAGCACACCAGGCTCATACTTTATGTAAGATTAGTTCGAATGTTTAGCCTTTTTGTATTAATTTTATATTATGGGTCCAAAAATAGTTACATAATTTCAAATAGCAAAGTTTCTAATTTACACCTTCCTTTACTATATTTTACGAAAAGTGTCAAAAGGTAATATTTACGTCTGTCTGTACCGATATTGACATATGTGTCTCTTAAAAATATTTCCAATGGGTGCTGAGTAATATTTTTGTCTAGAAAAGTTGGTGGAAGGCCAAATAAGTATTTGAATCACTGATTTAAACAATCACAAGAACGGTAACCCTAAATTCTTCCTGAAATATATCCATTAATCGTTTCCTTATTTAAAAAGTCAAATATTTTAGTATTCCGATTTTTTTAACTGTATGAGGATTAAATAACAAACATATCAAACTTTTAAAAAATCAATAAATGAAATATGTAAGGGGGAGATAAATTATATTTTTACGTGTATGAGGTTTATGTTTAAAATAGAAAAAAAATTAAACAAAACAAAAAAATATTCAAAGTGGGGAAATATGAGAGGACGGGCACACAATGAATTCAAAGAAAGGAATTTATTATCGAAAGATGTTCAGTAGAGTAAGAGATATTAAAGTAAATGCTCCAATATTATCACATGCAAGTGAACAGACTGTTATAACTTAAAACGACTTCGGTCTCTCTTCGTCTGAATTTTTAAAAGGTAAAAATGTACTCTCACTATCACTGAAAGAATAAGCTGAAGTTGGAGATTTGAACTGAAAGTCGGTTTCGTATTCTGAAATAAATATATTTGTAGTCGGGCAAAAGTAGGGCAAGATTTAGATTTGATAAGCGCCTAAGCTATGAGGACCATTTATAAATCCTGAAATTCTGACAGTGCCAAATATGAATTTCGCAAACCAAGAGAGTTTAACTGAAATATAATTAATTAGTGAATAAATAGTTAAATAATCCAAAACTTAAAATCATTTTTATTCATCAAAAATTTTACAATGCAATCTCTGTAAAAAGATACAAACATTATTTTAAAAGAAACAATCTACGGGGGCGTATTATCTAATCTCTTGAAAAATGTTATAATGGTCTAGGATACTATATTAAACTAATGTATTTTCTTTGTTGCCTTTGAAAAAGTTACTCCTGACATGACCGAGTAATATTCAGTGTAGTTTTGTCACTTTCTATGAAAGAGACTGAAGTAACATAATTTATCTTGATTCATTGTTGCTCTAAATTCATTTTTATCCTCTTCAGCACATAAACATATATTTCTCCAGAGCAATTAATAAACATTTTACTATAGGTCGGTCCAAACCTTTCAAATGCTCGCGAGCATTTGCCCAAGCATCACACGAACGCACTATAAAATAGTGCGTTCGTGTGATCCTTGGGCAAATGCTCACGAGTATTTGTGAGGTGTGGACCGACCTTAAGAAACAATTTCAAAAATGATTCTATATTTTGGAATGCTGATTGGACACGATCAATAATATTGTTACCCTATACAGATCATGATGTGTCAGACTATCATGTTCCGCTGAACCATAGGCTTGACTACGTCTATCCTATTGTTGAAATGCGTGACTTTAGAAGCAAGATTTATGTCAACATTTTCAGGATATTTTTGGCATTAAGTCATTAAGGACTAAATCCTTTAGAAAATCATTTCTTCAGTTTTTTTATAATTTTGTTAAAAACAACAACTTGTTTGCAACATAATTGCATACTGAGATACTGTAAACTGTGCCAGACTTAATTCCTATAAACTTATCATAGGTTTAACTGATTTGATTTTGAACTTGTCTCTTTGGTCAAGGTTCACTAAAGCATTATCTTCATCATCACTTACATAGCTTCTATATTTGCTTTTCTTGCTATTCAAGCAATTTTTCCTTATATTTTTCCTTCAACATTATCTAATATATCCATGGAACATTTAACTAAATTCGAAAGTAAAGCATACAATTTCATACATACAACTTCTCAGAAAGGTAAACCACTATCTGCCGTAGTAGTTATGACTGCCATAACTCGTTCAAGAAGATCTTTCCAGTACTGCCTTTTATTATTTATCTGTTCTGGTATGGGCCTATTTATCAGTCAATCGTTGAGCCGCGTTTGTTTGTTAGATATGATATGTTGTTAGATATGTCTTCAGACTTTTCATGAATTTGAGCTACAAAGGTGTTGCGCCAATCACGAAACATTTAGGTGTTTATGATACTTACTCACTAAATAATTTTTAAGGGACCTCAAGTAAGTGGAGGCTCGAAGATATAGCTTGTTTAGCTTATAGGCAATCTGTATCTACCGGCTTGTTATGTCATCTACATTTAATCGTCAAATTTTCTTTTCTACTTAGTGACTGTCGAACGGTGTCGAGATGCTCACAATATTAATGGAAGTCACCAAGATACACAGCAAGACTATATGAGAACAAATGAATTCGTTACTTCCAAGTCTTCAATGAACAAGAGATTCCATTTGATGTATCAAGATACTCTGTTAACTGTTCAGCTCAGTCAGTAAATCGCTCAATTTTAATTTTATAAATGTATTTATTTATTTTTGTTTAAATTATTTTAAAAAATAATAAGTGAAAATAAACGTTTTTAGCGTGACATTATTTTTTAAAAATTATAATTATAAGACTACTGAAAAACTTTCAAAAACAAAATATATGAGATCAGTTAGCTTTGCTTTGTTTTCATTTAACACAGCATAACTTATGAAAGGTTAAATAGATAAGATCTAAAACCATTTATGTGTCATGAACTAACGAGTTCATGTTTACTTATCAAATCTCCATTTATCTATACATATAAAAATGAAAGTATGTATATGTATATATATATATAAATATATATATTTATATATACATATATATATATGTATGTATGTATGCATGTCCTTTATAGCTGACTAAACCATTTATCTGATCACTATGAAAATTTGGGAGATTGTTACGTATGCTCCCGTGATGGTGACTTGCTATATTATCTTTTAAATTTAACACTCTTGGGGCTCCGGGAGCCCATAGTGTTGTTTTTTTGCTTATATGAGCTATATTAGAATTAGTTTAAACGTTAGCTACTGTGTCAATGAATGTATCTCGATAAATCTTAGTAAATAAAAATGTAATAGCCCATGTTAAAATACTATAGGGCAATGAACTCCTAATGTTCATTCCTTAGGATTGGGGGCCAAAAAGTCTCTTTTTTTTTGGGTAAACTTTTAGTATTTTATTCCCCATTCAATTTAAGTGGATCTTGAGAAATATATATTCATTAAGAAATTGATTGAAATAAACAGGAGTCTAGAACTTTAAATCTTGCACCGAATGAGCTTTGGGGCACCGAAAGCTGTTTTTTGCTTATAAGAGCTATATAACAATTATTCTAAGCATTATCTACTAGCATCATGAAAGGATCTCGACTATACTTTGTATATAAAAACTTGATTATCCATATAAAAATAAGGTAAGGCATTGAACTCCTTATGTCCATTGTTTTGGGGCCGGGAGCCGAATAGAGTATTTTCATAAACTTGTAAGATTTTATTCCCCATTCGAGTATTAACAATCTTTATTGGTTTCTGGCTTAATTGTTTTTTTTTATTGATCCCTTTTTACTGAGATCGTTGCAACACTCTTCGGTTCTGCTAGTAATATATATTTATAAAATGTCCAATAGATCCTGTAAATCACAAAGAAGAAATGGACGTCCTGGCATTAGTCGTCAATATGGAGACTTGAATTTGTTGTTATACAAGACTTGCCTCTACGATCTGTGTCAGGGCACCACAAAGAACCATAACCAACATGGAATGCAGGCGATCTTATATGAATTAGAAGTTATTCCCCGTGATTCAGTTGACAATAATAGTAGTATTTATATAATTTGTTCGTTACGATGACTTCGACCCAATATTGCTCTTCTCATCATTTAATGATTAAACAGTTTTAATAAGTGTAATATGTTTTCATGAAACAAAATAATAAAAATAATAATAATATAAATAATAATAACAATAATAATAATAATGAACATTAAAAATACTTCATTAAAATTTTTTTTAAATAACCTGAAACATATCTCAACCATCGCGTGTTTCATTTATTGCACTGACCTAATGTAAAAAAAATAAAACCATGTATCTTTTTACTCTTTATATATGCTTTCAGATCTGATAACAATATATAAAACTCGTGGTTCATACGGCTCTTCTAAATGCTACTTTTTATCATTATTTGTTTAAAAGTTTCCTTAGTAAAACATATCTCCTATATGTTAATTATATCTTCTGTTTTACTAGTAAGCGATCAAGTCTTAATTCTTTTGATTACGATTGGTCTACTCTACTGGAATTACGGACACTACGACCCCGGACGTTTCGACCCCGGATGGTTCGACCCCAGGACGTTTCGACCCCGGTCGTTTCGACCACGGACGGTTCGACCCCGGACGATTCGACCCCGGACGATTCGACCCCGGACAGTTCGACCACAGGACGTTTCGACCCCAGGGTGTTTCGACCCCGGACGTTTCGACCCCTTCGTATCTACACCGTATATTTTTTTAATATATTTTTAATATACTTTTAAAAAATTATTATTTTTAAAAGTAATTTTTGGTATAAACATGTTTACATGTTATCCAGTTACTAAAAATAATTTAGCTTAAAATTATTATCCATTAAAAATTAAATACAGTTTGAAATTGTTATTGACAACCAGTCAATATTCAACGCGAATTCATGATTGTGATCAATGCGTCATTCCTCTGAGGTAGAAAGTCCTTCCAAACCCATCCAACTCCACCCCCCCCCCGCCCGTCCGATGTAATCGGACAAAACAAAGGCAATGTGGTCAGACAGTCCTTTCAAAAGGTGCCTACATTCTCTCTGCCCCCACTTACTATATTTACCCTCGCCAAGACACTGCTTGCTGTGGTGGTCACTGAGTGTAGCCTTCGTAACACGGGATTATGAGAGCCTCGGAGGAAATGTAAACAACAACTTATCGTTCAGTCCGGTCAAACGGGTCCAGCAGCTTGAATGTTATTGTCTGCTAGGCAGTTGTATAAACTATTGAAATTGATGAACATTAAATACTGACAACTTTGTACGTCTTATTAATTAAAATAAGTATTTTTGCTAGGGAGTTATATACGTGTTAAGCAACACAAAAAGCAGAAGTGAATGCAAGGGCGCGGGTTTGTTATTGTTTCAGTGACTGCGTTCAGCATGTCGACACTTAAAAAAGATTTTAAAAATAATAAATTTAAAAAAATATTTTTAAAAAAAGGAAAAAATCAACTTCCGTTTGTTTTTATTATCATGGTGAAAACCTTTGAACGCTTTAAATATAAACATTTTTAAAACCCAATAATAAATTAGCTCCTTTTTAGTTTTTTGTTTAGTTTGGGATAGGAGTTTTTAATTTTTAATGGATAATATATCAAAAAATTAATTTTTAAAAATATTTTTAAAAAAAAACCATAGAATAAATAAAATCATTTCACAATGTAGAAACGAGAGGGTCGAAACGTCCGGGGTCGAAACACCCTGGGGTCGAGACATCCTGTGGTCCAACTGTCCGGGGTCGAATCACCCGGGGTCGAATCGTCAGGGGTCGAACCGTCCGTGGTCGAACCGACCGGGGTTGAACCGACCGGGGTCGAAACGTCCTGGGGTCGAACCGTCATGTGGTCGAAATGGCAGGGTCGAACCATCCGGGGTCGAATCTTCGGGGTCGAAGTGTCCGACCACCCTTTACTGTTAGTCGTATATATATCTATATCTATATATAAACACACATTTTATGATTTATGTCTTTATTTTAAAAGTGATCTGAGTACTCCGATGTTCTATGTTTGATGGCTACTTACAATGAGCTGTACATTTTTATGGTGATTTAAGTATGGTAATAAAATTCTGATTGTTTTTTTATGATAACATATGTATTTATTAACATGTAAAATGGATGTTTTATTTATCTACATATTTTTATTATTCATTGAAGACAGAATGTAGTATAATACAAATTTTAACATTTTATCTTTCTTTACATCATGCTTTTTATGTTGTATATTTTATGCTCATATATTTTGGTAGCTTATTTTTAACGCAATTTCCCAATGGGAAAAATAGCGTTTATATATTTGAAATGTCCGTCCTGTCTGTTCAAGCTTTCAAAAGCAACTAATCCTGAACCATACCAGATAGAGGGTTCGGGTCTTTACATATATGTTAAGGAGGTCCCAAGGATGTGCACGAGCCGAAAAAAATCCGGTAAAGGTTTACTGGATTTCCTGGAAAATAAAGAAATAAATAAAAAACATCAGTATTTTTCAATTTCTCGCTAACGAAAACATCTATCGGGTTGAAGCAAACGCCAAATGATAGCTAATAATATTAAGAACAATGTTGGTGAAGGACTTTTGGAAATATCTCTTTTCGTTCGACTCCCGTAATTGTAACAGTAATTTGTAGATAGAAGTTGTTTTATTTACTTTCAGAATTATTGATTTGAAATGATTTTATGTACTCTAGAATAATGTTTTCTTGAATTAAAAAGTCGAAATTCTTTGTTGGAAATTGCGTTTAAATACTTATTCGAGTTTTTATTACTTGCTTTGTTTTTAAGGCGACTTTTTTCGAGCGTGTTAGTTGACTTAAAGATTCAGGTGTACATCGAAACTTATCGATTTTGGATTGTCGGTTATTTCAAAAGAAAATAATTAATTTTTAATCGGCCTAATTATTAAATATTCAAGCATTTATCAAAGAGTATATTCAAATTATAAGTTAATGCCACACAACCTTTCTTTAGGGCAATTGCTGGACTAAAGTTGTAGGCAGATACACCTAAGAACCTTGTTGGATCTCTATGTCAATAGCCGTCGCTTCCTTGTGTTAATTAAACATATAGCGGTAATAGCGGTAATCGAGGCCAAATACTCTTAATACAGGACGCACTGTTGTTTATTCTTGAAGCAACGCCTTCAACGTAGCGCTTTTAAGTTTCGGGGAAAAATCTATAAAGTTTTACTAATGCTTGATAAGTCTTTAACAATTAATATATTTTTAAAAAATGTAAGAAATAGGAACATAACTGTGGACGAGATAGGTTTATATACACTCCTAAAAACTTAAAATTAAACAAAGCCATAGGTCCAGATGAATTGCCTGCAAAGTTATTAACATAACTAAGCAATGAACTGTCCGCAATCGTTGCAGTTCTTCTTCAACCCTCTCTAAACCAGGGTAAAGTGCCCCAGGATTTGAAATTAACTAATGTTACTCCACTCTTTAAGAATGGTGATAAATCAGACCATGGTAATTACAGACCTGTATCACTCACCAGTATCACCTGTATATTACTAGAACAAATAATATATAGTAGAATAGTTAAACACCTAATTAAACAAAATGTTGTAGTTTTATGCCCACAATCACCAAGGCTTTAGAAAAAACAGATCATGTGAAACACAACTAATAGGCTTACTAGATGATCTGTCAAAAGGCTTAGAGAAGAATGACCACATAGATACAATATTACTAGACTTCTCAAAAGCATTTGACAAAGATCACCTATTTAGTTTATTAAAAAAAACTTAGTTACTTTGGCATATCAGGTACCTTAATCACTGGATCCAAGACTTCCTTTTGGGCAGAAAAACAACTGCAATAATTAATGGATCTAAATATGCACCAATAACATTTAACGCAGGAGTTCCACAAGGAACTGTTCTAGGACTCTTACTCTTTTTAATTTATATACATGATTCAAACAACAAAATCTCAACAGGAACAAAAGTTCGGTTATTTGTTGATGATTGTATAATCTATAGAACAATTAAATCAGAACAATATATAACATTTGTTTTAAAGACTTAGATGAATTGATAAAGTGGGAGACTAACTGGAGTATATTTTTCCACCCAGAAAAGTGTCAACTGTTAAAAGTAACAAAGAAAAAGAAACACACTCAAAATATTTAATTCATGGAAAGGACTAATCCAAAATAAAGATGGAAATACCTAGGAGTAATAATAAATGACCAACTATCATGGAATTATCATGTCAATGAAGTTATTGAAAAATTAAACAAAACCTTAGGCTTTATAAAATGTAATTTTTACAGATGTAATAAGGATATAAAATTAAAATGCTACCTCACTTTGGTGAGACCTGTACTAGAATATGCATCTTCTGTATGGGACCAATCCACCAAATAAAACATTGATAAACTAGAACAAATTCAAAAAAGAGCTGCCATATTCATTACTGGAGAATATTCAAAACTGACTAGAATAACACCATTAGTTAATCATTAAAACTTGAAACACTAGAGGATAGGAGAATGGCTATGAAACTTTGACATACACTATACTAATGAGCCTTACGCTGTTTATTATTAATGTTTGGCTTGGCGAGTCAATTGTGAATCGTTTTGTTACCCTGATTTCCAGCTAAAACTATTCCAAAGTAGATATTATATGTACCTTTTATTTCTCACGAACAGACAGTCTCACACTGGGAATTTTCTAGTCACAAATTCCCTCGGATCCCAGAGCTGAGAAAGAGTTGCAAAAAAAAAGCTGCTGAATATATACGTCATTTTCGGTTGACAACTTCTTCATTTTTCATATGTCGTTTGCAGTAGGTTGTAGACAATGTCTGTCTATTGTTAGCTGATGGAAAATCTTTTTCTTCCCTTTTCAAAATGCTTACTCTAATGCCATAGGAAAAATATATTTTTGAAAATTAGGATTTAAGGTTATTATAATATTGTATTATATTCTTACGCTATTTTTTAAATTATATTACTCTGAAGAGATAAATATAAAGTTTTTTGATACCATTGTTATAAAAACAAGTATCACGTAAAATTAGAAAAATAATAATTTTCAATGTGCAGGGCCCAGGGCAGCTGCCTCGTTCGCCTTGCTGGCCAGTTTGTAGCTGAAGCAGTAAAATTTTATCAGTACCCGTTCTTTTTAAATCCCTTATATTAACTTCGCGGCCGTCTCATCATCTCATCATCTCATGGGCTGGGCTGGCGGAAAAATAAATTTATGTATTAAAAAAAAACACAACAGTGTGCCTAACTGAAAATTGAACACCGTACGTCCAGGTCAGCTCGACCAGGGGAATTTCATACTCTTAAATTTATAATAAAAACTGTTTACAATCCACTTCTGACGTCAACACATTGACATTACTTGTATCCCTCTAGGGTGAATTGAGGTGTGGTTCATTTATGTGAGCGATAATATAGATATAAATTAAAATATAAAAATGCATTAATTTAATTACGGTACATTCGATCGATCTGAAATTTTAATACAATGCTATGTCTTCCACGATCTATCTCTGGTAAAATTTTGAGATCTCTAGGACCATCAGATGTGGTTTAATTTTTACGTTACAAGATTTGACGGATATAACATACAACATACAACACACAGTGTGGCTTAAATAAAAGCGTGTAAAATATTGTCGAACCAGTTGTGGTAGTCTTAATATTTATGTCAGAGAGTTGTTTACCTTTTAGATGAGATGGGAAAACATTTTTCTCTCCTCAAAACGAATTTACCTTGGGTTACTTGAACTTATAGCAAAATTTGATCATTGTCTAACAATCTAACAAGACATAATAGCCAAATTCGAGAATAAAGGATCCGAATCTTATCTTTCTATTACAAAATTTGATGAATGTATAATCCAAATTATGACACATAAAGTAAGAGACACAATGTTGGATTATTTAATTAAGAACTGCACATAATTTCAGTTTAACTGTAGAATCCACACTAGACCGGTCCCTTTGGTCAGCTCACTGTTATTGTGAGGTAAGTTTCATCAGATAATAGGCTATTTACTAAATGATTTCTAGCTTTCCTAGAGATAAAAAGCCACTTAGGGGAAATTATGGCTTATACGGTGCACAGCTACCTTAGAAATGATTGAAAAATAGATTTTAGTAAGCTTCGAGGCCATTCATTATACGAAAATGATGATGAGGATCATGCTTTAGAGATTGTTGAGCCAAGAGACAAATTCAGAAACAAAACATTTAAACCTTTGATGGATTCATTAGAGTCAGGTCTGGAACAGATGGCTTCAGTATACAATGGTGCTACATAAACGTTTTCATTCGTAACAAAATTAGAAGCTATAGAAGTGGAGATTTGTTACGATGTAGTACTTTATGCCAAACATATCGGGTAGGTGTGGACATGAATCTTGTAGGAAACGTAAAGCATTTTCATCAATATGATAGACGTAATCAAGCCCATGGTTCAGTTGAATAATTATCACTATATGTATAGGGTAATATTTAGCAATCGTGTCCCATCAGCATTCCTAATATAGAAGCAATTTTGATATTGTTTCTTAGTATGATGGTTGCAAATTGATTTGGAGAAAGAACTTTTTTACCAGATGAAAAGAATAAAAAATGAATTTAGAATAATGCCTCAATATAAATTATGTTCCTTCACTTTATAGTGCATAGAAAGTTATAAAACTAAGCTGTTTATTATTAGATGATGCCATCAGTACCTTTGCACTGTCAAAGGCAAGAAGGAAAATATATTATTTTGTTATAATTTTTCAATCCTCAAAATATTTTTCAAGAGATGAGGTAATAAGCCTTCGTAATTTTTTTTTCTTTTTACCAGATTTATCATTTTAAAATGTGTTATGAATAAAAATGGTTTTAAGTGAAAGATTATTTCACAATCTATGCACTTCTTAATAATGTTTCAGTTTACACTCTAGCCTCTAGGTATCTGAAAATCAAATTTGACACTGACGTAGGATATCTGGACTTATATAATGCCCCATATCTCAAATAGCTTAGGGCCTCATTTAGTCTAAAATCCGACCCAATGACGTAGATTTTGAGGGAGTCCTCCAAAAACATAGAAAATCTCTTCAAGCATGTTGATGGTGTTGACTCGACGACTAAATGTTTTATAATATCATGAACTTGTGGCTAACATCAATACATTATGCAGGGGGCTAATTGCGCCTCGAACAATTTATCACACTGCATGTTACGAAATTCGTCCCTCATCATTTAACGCGATTAATTTGGTCCATGTGTTGTTAAATCCATAATCTGAGTTAAACTGAGTCGAATATTAATTTCGCTAGCTGGATCATGCTAATCCTGCTAATCCTAAGATATTTTTGTTAAACCATAAAGAGTTCAATAAAGCCCCTAAGCTCATGTGCACTGAGAGAGAAGTTCTTGAAAGTACAAACAAATTATTATATTCTAAGTTAGCATGCACGATTTTAACGAAAACCAATCTATTTATCCATCCATCCATTCATCTATCCACCTATAAATCCATCTATCCATCTATCAATCCATCCATCCATCCATCCATAAATTCATCGATTCATCTATCTTCAATCCGTGCATTTTCAATTCATCCAACAATCAATCCATCAATCAATGGATTTTCAAACTGTCCATCCATTCGTCAAAAGTATCCATCTGTGAGCCCATCCGTCTATCCATCCATGTGCACATTCACCCATCCGTCATTCGAACCATCTAAGCTTGTAATTGATCTATCTACATAGTCCTTCTACATAGGGATACCAAATAGGTAATATATATTACAACTGCTTTTAAGTATACATATACACCCCACTAACAATACTACCATACCCCAACCTTTATCTTTCCCCAATCCCCTCCCTGTCCCACAGATTGCAGTGCCTCCCCATGCCCCCCACCAGTCGTAGATCGCAGACTATTTATTCGGGTCGAAATATTACCGAAAGACCAGTCAGTCGTTGGCGCACATGCACATCCTATATGGGTGAAAGTTGGCAAGGTGTAGCTACTTAAAGTTTTGGAGCTGAAACATTTTTAAAAGGTACATATTAAATAAGGGGCGAGATGGGAGAAAAAGAGACTAACAGATTTCCTAGAGAGAGATATTGGGAATGAGAGAGAGGAGAGGGGGAGAGAGGAAATAGGAGATTGAAAGAAATGGAAAGTGGGAAAGAAAGAGTGGGAGGTAATAGGAGATAGAAATAGAGAAAGAGAGAGAGAGAGAAAGAGAGGAAGGGAGAGAGAGACGATTTAGGAGATTGAAAGAGAGAGAGAGAGAGAAAAAATAGGAGATTGAAAGAGAGGAGAGAGAGCGACGAACTAGGAGATTGAAAGAAATTGTACTTAAAAGTTTTTGATATTCTGTTAGTGTGTTGTGAGATTTTATTGTGATTTTTTCAACATGCATAAACTGTACGCGAAACGTTAAAAGTGATCTTAACTGACATTAAGACTCCCTCTTACATTGTAATTCCGTTTATCATAGCTGCGGATTAAAAATAAAGATTCTGTGTATTCATTAAATTATTGTTCATTTAGTTAATGTTATATCTTATGTTACGCAACATGTTTTAATGCGCCAAATAAATACTCTTATATAAAATTGTAAATGAAATTTTAAATTAATTAAACCTGTACATTGAGGTTTTAACACTGATTACACAGTTTATGGTTGGGAAGTTAGGGTGGTGAAGGCTGGTGGGCAGGTATATAACCGCAGTGCGAATGTCTCGAGACCAGCAATGCGTCTGTGTTTCCCCGCACCGACGTTCACTCGCGGTGTTTTGATGTCGTCCTGCTGTAGTTTGTGTCCGTTCTTTCCCCACTTTCTTTGCATTATCTATGAGCTAGTGTTCGACGTATGCTACAACGCTGGGTGTATCTAGTTAATATTAATTTTATTTGTAAAAACACATCTTCTTTTTAAAGTGTGAGCGCAAATATTGGCTTATGATGCATTTAACACATTTTAATATGTTGACTTATCCTCTACTACATGTATTTTTAAAAAAAAATATACGTGCATGGGATCATTTTGAGACTGCGTCTAAGTTTGTGCGTGTATGTGTGTATTGTTTGTGACAGATTTCGATCCAAGTAAATATCAAAACTGATTAAAAAGTTAAAGTAACTTTCAAAGGGTCTTATCAATACCAATATAAAAAGCATTTATATCAAATTAAATAAAAATAAGCTTTTGTAACAAAGAATGTTTAAACTTAAAATTTAGTCATTTGTTAAAATTAAAATTAATTAATATAAATAACAAAACACTTAAGTTTTAATTCTTCGTTAACTATGTTTTCAAATGTGAAATCGTTTTTCTCCCTTTAATCGTTTATTTTGTTTCCTACCTATTTTGTAAATATATTTTCTCAATTGCCCAGGAATGTTTCGCCTTTTGTATATAAATGTATAAATATATATATACATATATATATAAAAAATTATTTACCTATCTATGCAGGGTGAAACGATGGACATTACATGCGGGTACTGCTGGTGTGATGAATATTCTGTTGTATGGGTTTGTCTTTATAGACCATGTTATCCATCCTTGTGTGTGGATATAGTCAAGTCTGAAGATGGATGCTGTGATGAATGTCCAAACGGTAAATAAAGTTTTCATGACAGCTTACAAACACTTAAAAACAGTAGTTAACTTTACGTTACGCTATTGGTGAAAAGACTCAGACATTGGGAATTGTTTCCTATACAAAAATGTGTCTTCTATCTAGAGCTTTGGCGAGATGTTTCTACGTTTATTTGGCTGTGTCTCTAATGAGTGTCGGAAAAATGTTTTTTTTTCATTGAGTATATTATAACAATGCAACTCCACAAAGTATATCTAGATTGTGACTCCACTGAGTGTCTGTCTAGATTGTGTTTCCATGGAATTTCTGGCTAGATTCTGTCTCCACTGAGTTCTTCTTCTAGATTGTGTCCTCACTGAGTGCGTGTCTAGATTGTGTCTCTTAGTGTCTGAATGTGTCAAGACTAAAGTATACATTTAATTTTAGACTCCCAACTTTCATCGTAACAGACAAGTACATTTTTATTGTATGTTTTTATCTTGTCAGCCATTACTTAAGTGTCTTTGAAATTCCCAGGCTATAACTGCGAGGCGTTCAGTGAGATCATACCGCGGGGAGAGGTGAAGACACTCTTTAACCGCATTGTGTGTGCCTGTGAATTCAATTGGGATTGGAGCTAATCATATCCCTTGAAAGCTCAATGTAACTACGTGCTAGAACCGCCTGCACCTGCAACTGAAGTCATAGCCGACAACTCATCTGACTAAACACTTGATAGCACACCTGAGGAGATAACAGTGAACGCCCTCGAAAGCCCGCCTGTAACAGGACAATAGACTATACGTATTCAAATGAGAGATTTTGTTAAAGAAGATCATTAATTCATAACGAGTGTCTCACCCTACATAACGAGTTTTATCAAATTATACCACAACATGATTACCCCCCCCCACATTACGAGTTTTATCACATTAATACCACAACATGAGAACACGTACAACACTCAAGCTTTAGTTTCTTGAAAAATTGAAAATCTTCTTTTTTCAATGTATACCAAACCACATCTATTTCTGAAGTGAATTTACAATAATAAAAAAAAATACACACAGCAATACACACGTATACATATTTATATCTTATTTTTACCACGTTTTTATTAACTCGCTTTCGTTGGTGTGGCATTGTTTGTTGGTTTGTCCAAGATGTTTTCAAATCTGCGAACGTAAAATTGAACAACTTCTGATAATGCTAGAGATCTGAAAATTTTACCACAGATAGATCTTGGATGGCAATGCATTTATTAAAATTTCAGATCGATCGAATGTACCGTTATTAAATTATTGAACTTTTTAGTTTATCTATAGTCTATATATTAGCATCTGTACCGTCGGCTTTTACAAGCTTTTACAACCACGTTTTTACAAGCGGACTAAAAAGAAGAAAATAATTTAAAACTTGTAAGTTTAAGTACTTTAATTTAATATGACTAAAAACGTGGGGCGGCTGTTTGGTATAAAAATAAAGATTTCTAATTTAGAAGGCAAAAGAGAGATCTATAATTGAGAGAATGAGTGAGCTGCATATGTTAAACCTCATATGCGCCCGCCCCACGTTTTTAGTTATATTAAAAATGATGTCTTACACTTACAAGTTTTAAATTATTTTCTTCTTTTTAGTCCCCTTGTAAAAACGTGGTTTTTAAAAATCATTTTTTTACCTTTATTTATTATATATATATATAACAGATGCATTTTAAATCATCTCTACTGGACTACTTGGATTTCACCGCAGCTAAGTGTTTTTTCTATTATTTCGTTTTATTCGTTTCATTTGTGTACTATTTGTCCGTTGAAGAAGGCTCTTTGCCGAAACGTTCGCTGTTGTGTTACGTCCTGTCAGGCCTACTAATACCCTGTTTTTATTTTATGCATTTACCTTTGTAAAAAGTGATACGTTGAGAAAAAAACCCGTAAAAAACAAACTTTTGACTATAAATCCTTTATATACGAGACATAAATAAAAGAATGTGCATTATAAACGTCGCACGACAATCCAAAAATTTAAAATTTTAGTTATGTCTCAAATATATAAAGTATTTACAGTAAACAAAAACTTCTACAGTCTGCCTGCTAACTTTCAGCTCGATTTGATCACGGGAAAAGGTTATAAATACTGTGTATCACCCGTCAAAAATGACGGAAATTTTCAAAATAAATACACAAAGCTGGCCCACGAACCCCTATGTGAAAAAACTACATAAATTCATAGCACAAAAATTAAAAGTCCAAAATAGCAACATTTGTATGCTTTATGCTGACTTGTTTTAGTAAACTTATCGTTATTGATTTTAGTATACGCTTATACACTTTCGCTACTGTTTTTAAAGGCGCCTCTTTTCTGGTGTGTTAGTTGACTTCAAGATTCAGGTACACATCAAAATTTGTCGATTTTAGATTGTCGATGCTTTCAACAGAAAGGAATTAATGTTTAATCTGCCTAATTATTAAATATACACGTATTTATCAAAGAGTAAGTTCAAATAAAGCCTTCCAAAGTTAATGTAACAAAACTTTTCTATTGGCAAATGCATCTACTGAAGCTGGACTCAAGTGTTGGCAGATACAGCCTAGAACCTTGAGGGCCTGACATTTATAATGTCATCACGTCTTTGTCTTAATTAATCATATAGTGGTAATATCGATAATCGAAGCCCAATACACATAAGTAAGGACGCGATGTTGCTTGTCTTTGCTTATCATCTCTGACGTAGCGCTGTTATTTTATTATTGCCCTTTGTATTTCACATCGTTAGATTAACTTTAAAAAAGGGCAGCAATTCATTTATTTATTGTTTTAAAGTAAAAAATACAACCTCCCTTTTTTAGCACGTAAGATTTAATGCTCCCATTTAGCGTACTCTTTAAACTCTATGTTGTAATACGAAGATGAACATTAAATCACGAGGATGTAAAGATACATCGGAGGTTTGTTATCAAGATATATATTTTGAAACACATAACAGTTAGTTAACCCAGTAAAGTAAATAAACTTGACACCAAGAATACCATCAATTTACACATCACATGTACGGTGGTTAATGTGTGTATGTGTACATGGACGTGTGGGGAATTACGAATTCACTATGACCAAAGAAATACACTGGAAGAATAGGCATTAAAAAGTCAGTTCATTGTATGATTTGGTCAAATTATTATCAGCTTTGGTTCCATCTGAATTAAGCTCCAGCTGAATACGTTTTGAAATAAAATGTATCTGAAGTTTATTTGATATAATTTGAGGCTAAGTTAACGCTAAATGACCTAACTTTAGGCCTAATGAATTCAAGATAACACCGCTTAAACAAATTAAAGAAAAGAAGGTTCCTAAAAATAGAGACTGTAATACTCAACTTAAAAAGGAATTTTTAGAATTAAAAAAAAAGAAATGTATATATATAAAAAACACAATTTTGTAAATTAACTTCACAAATCAAATGCATTAGAAACATCGCCATGTGACATTCACTGTCTAGAGTAGATCTATGAAGCTCTTACAACCCGTCTTACAATGCCAGCTGTAAGAGGGCATCACCATTTACGACTTTTACCCATTTTAGTGCTGACTGTCCGCATCCCCGTAGCTGTAGAACAATCGGCCAACAGATGCGCCAATGTCTCTTTAGGCGTTGTGCATACGCGTCAGCCTCAAGACTGTGTAGGTAGCTCTGTGTTACACCACAATTGCCCTCATTAGCCACTTACTCTGAAAAATATTTTCCTGTCTCACCCTTTGTCTCGATGGACAGAAGACGTTAACTGCACCAAATTGACGCACGCTGCAAAGTATAATTATAAATAAGCAGCAAGTACTCGACGGCTTACTTATGCCTACCAGGGTTTTGACGTTATTACAAATACAGAATGTGACAAAGCTCTTGGCCATGTGACGATATTACTGTTCTAAACCATCAAGGATGACAAAAGCTGAAATATGCATGTGTTACGTGTATAGGCAGAAAGCATTGGAATAGGCGCGTGCCTGAGATTGTTCCTCTAGCTTCACTCCTCCCTTAGCTTCTCCATTGTTATAAACAATCGCAACAAATTATTCCCATCCAACTATTGACCTGGTTTATTGGTGACGTCTGACAAGTGGCTAGATGTGACTTCGGAATGTATTAAGTTACAAAGCAAGCTATATCCTGCTACCCCTTTACCCGCTGAGGTCAAGGTTCATCTATTCCATGAACTTTATCACTGACTTGCGTAATGTCTCAGACTTGGTTAGTAGAGTTACAGATAGTAGGAGCTAAAAGTAGAAAAGTAGCAATTATAAAAGTGGAGAGTGATAGAAGTTATAGTAGAGAGCTTCGAACTTAATAGAGGATGGTGGACATAGAAAGATAGTGTAAAAGCTTCATACATCTTGTTATTGACTCAATGTGTGCAAAGAGGTGTAGACACATGTATATATAAATAGTTTTACATGAACAAAGACCAATCAAACATCATCATTTGATTTTAAAATACATTTATTAAAATACATCTTTACATCCCGAATAGTTAGATTAGAAAGCGTCGATTGGCCAAAGACAGATTGTAATTAGCTCTTGATAATCATAATTTTAAAAAAAAATATATAAATTTGGTAATGACAAGCAACAAAAACAAAAGTGGCCAGATTTTGCATTTGTAGATCCTGTTCAAGGTATCCCAAAACATTTTAGACAGTATAATCTATAATTTTTAACCCAATAAATTGGTATACATATTAACTACTTTATATTTTCATAAGCGGGATAACGGGATAAACGGAGCAGTGTCTCCAGAAAATATTTATTATTTCTCCATATTTTGTCACCATCTGAGCGGTCCACACATCTCCCCGTAGCCATATATTTATATTGAAAGCGCCGTAAGCCCAGTTGCTTGCTGGGTAAAGTGCTATGTAAATTAACAATTTATTATTACCTATCTATTTCCAAGGTCATATATGAACACAATCTTAAGGGGACTTAATTTTCAAAACTTAATTAACAAAATCAAGGACCAAGTTCGTTTTCGCATCAGCGACTTTGGCATTCATCTAATAGATAAGGGAGGGAAGGTGTTGTACACAGTTGATTGACATTTCATTTTTTTTTAAATGGCTTATAAAGAGTTGGAAATTTTTATGATTTAACATAAAGAAAAACGTGTAAGTATTTTTTCTGCAAACAATTTTTATTTAAAATGAGTTTCTAATGTTTAATCCATGCTTCGTTTCTAACACTACAACCATACAACATACCGTTCATCTTGACATGTAAAATTTCATACGATAAGACAAAAATAACTAAACAGTTGGTTATACACTACACCAATATCAAGTACGTTCATGCCTTAACATAGCAAATAATATTTATTCATTGAAACTCAAGATTTTTGTGTATATTAAAATTAAAAGACGAAAGTAAAGGGCTAAGTTTTAAATAAATAATTATAGTAATAGTATAAACATAATGATATTGCGTCTGTATCAATGATAAACTTCAAAAGGCCCATGACTTATCACGGTACGCAACTGGGAAAAATAAAAACCACCGGAGAATACTCCCATTACTTGAAAGCCAACAAGACATCAGCTTTTGATTTGATAATAAAACGGATTTCAATATATGAAATGGTCTATCAATATTTATAAGAACTGATTGAGATATACTTTTATGCATTTTTGTGCATCGCTCTTCTCCTTCAGGTTATTGATTTAAAATAGAGTTAATTGAATGAAATCTAGAAGAAAAATGCCGTGTGATATCGTCACTATTTAGGGGTTTAGAGGAAGGGGCCATGAAGCAGTGTTTGTACGCCATAACGTCTGAAATAATCTCTCTCTTGAACATGCACCTTTACGCATGTGCAATCTCCTTGAAAGACTTCTTATTCGGAGTTAAGTATAATTAAATATATATCTTTTTAAAAGAAAAATCATATTCAAGTAGATTCTCCAATTAGAAAGTTTGATTCAAGATGCAGCACTTTCCCTTCTTGGTCTTTTAAAAGTATTTACTTACACCTACGTATATGATAATAATGACGATGTCTTTCTTCTACAACACTAGTTCTCTATGTAGTCAAGCATGTCATCGTGATATAAACTATAACAACTCGCTGAAATTAATTTACTTTTTTTAATTTTCATTGATACAAAAACAAGTTAGTGTCAAAAGATATTTGAAGTACATTGAATCAAAACTGATCGATACTACTCAACATAATCCAATGATGCATCATGCTCAATATCAAGGTGACGGTTTGTAATCAATGTTTGGTCAATAAAAATCGATATACGTTATTATAAATATAAATGTATACATTTTCTTTTCAATATACAAAAATAAACGTTATTATAAATGTAAATGTACACCATTTTAAAAAAATAGGTTAAACATAAAGCATAACGATTTAAAGCAAACGTAGACGGATTCAGATTCTGAAGATTATGATAAAAGTTTGTGAATAAATTCAGTTTCATTCTAAGCTTTCAAACCGTAATTTATCTGCTTTTTATTGAGTACTCATAAATATTCAATTTTAATTAAATTTGATTTAATTTTAAAAAGCGTTAAATAGTAACCACTTTTATAAGTTAATTTATTTTAAACCAACAGAAACCAATCAAAGTGATAACCTAGGAGTAATTACAAGACAGCCTCCTAGTGTATCCATTAAGTGTGTTTGCCAACTGTCTCAACAAGAAATAAAACAAGATTTAACCATGGACAAAATCGATGGAGATTCAAATTGTAAATTAATGAATGATAAATTTAGTCATTTTATCTCTATCCTCTCTTAGGATCAAATTAAATATTAATACTTAATGAGGAATCCCTTGAAAAAAAATAAATACACATCTTACGAAATTATTGACATAAGTCATGACATTCAAATAGCAATATACATTTTTCATTTATTTTGTTCTCTTATAGAGCGCAATAATTCAGCGTATGGCTGTGCTCACCGCACTTTACAAACATTTCCAACAACTTGTACACATGCATTCTCAATCTTTCTAAAAATATAGTGCCAAACACAACACTCTGTGCAAATATTAAGTCATGGACGCATCAATTCCGTCTTTGCCGCGCTTTATATTCAATCTTTTCAATTGAAGTTTATATGTTAGCCATACTACTTTACTGAATTGTTGTATGGATTAAATATTGGTACTTTATACAGAAAAATTCGTTCCTAGTATGACTATTAATCTAAAATATTATTTATTAATACTATAATTATCCTTTAGTTATCATTATATAAACTGTTTATACATCTATTATTTGATTCGTGATATAAAACGATATATAAAATTTAAGTAACTTTACCTACAGTAGCTAGCAATCACAAATTTAAATTTAATTACAGTTTGGCTATCAGTGTCTCAATTTTCCATGTAGTTAGATAAATTACTCAATGTTGGAAATTCCCGATTCATAGATGACACCAAAGATGGACCATTTCGTGAACCTGTGTACAGCATAAAGAGATCAAGTGTTCAAGATACAAACCTAGATTTCAAAGGAAGGCATGAAATAGTGACATCAGCAAACTCTCCAAATATGAGAGTTTACCTCACACATGGAAGAGCTCTGGAAGAAGTTGAACTTAGTACGTTTTAAGAATAAAGCGAATATTTAAAATGTTGACTCTGTGGCATCCGTCATTTCGAAATAACAAATGCGATCCATTGAAGAACCGAAACGCATTTTTGATTTTTTAGTCATGAATGGCATTATTTGAAAACATCAAGATTTCGTTAACATAGCGGATTTTTTTTATCCTTAAATCTGTCCCTTTACTCTAGTTTATCTTCTAAATGTAATTTAGATAAACAAGTGTAAAAGTGTATTACTTAGAACCTTTTTTTTATCGATATATTAATTAAGTAAATGTTATCATTGCCTGTCTTCTTGCGTATGTAGTTGAGTTATGTACAACACATTATTCTTCTTATCTTATCTATACAGACGCTCCTTCTATGCAGAAGATAATTGCGTTCACAGGCCACGGCTTTGTAGGTTCCACAAATTACCCAGCCGCCTAACTAGTGTTAGGTACCTATTGACTGGGTGACTCAGGGATGCCCTAGGCCACTCGACCACCGCGTCCCCATTAATCAAATCTACTACATCTAGTTACACATTTTCGACACGCATAAGACGATTTATTTTTTATTCAAAAAAATAGAAAAGCTGATTGCAATGATCACAAGCTGAAATAATAAAAAGACATTTAGAAGTTTTCCGTTTTAAAAACTTGAGTTAGTTTTGCAATAAAAATATAAACAAATGAAATCATAATCTATTTGTTATAATAAAAGATGTGTATTTTATATGAGGAATTCTATTGGATGACCTAGACCCAGTGATTCTCAAAGTGGGCGCTGCCACCCCCTTGTGGGCGCTGAAGCGATCCAGGGGGGGGCGGTGAAGGCCATGAGTCAATTTAGGGGGCGGTGAATAACTGTAAGGGGGCGGTGAAGGCATAAAAAAAGGAAGAGAATATTTAGAAAAAAGATGCTTTACATATTCTGCCCACAAGGTTCTATTTTTCAGTTTAAAAAAACGTTTTGGACATTGGTTTGGTTACCCCATTTTCATTTAGTAAATATGTGCAATTGCGCACTTCCAGACTGCAAGAACATTTGAAATAAAATTAACGGGGATAATAAAAATAAGGATTTATATAATGTTTCAAACAATAAAATAAAATTTATCAAAACAACTAACTTTGACTAAACTCTTTTCAACAGCAACCACACAAGATGTCAATCGTTTGCTAGCTTCTTACAATATTTCGTTATTGATTGCCAAATCGGGTATATCTCATACTATTGGTAAAGAACAAATTATACCGGCTATAAGTGAATTAATACGGACTGTGATCAATGTTCCCTCTAATGTTCGTTGGACCATGTTCAAAGTAAAAATAATCATGTGCAATGTTGCACAATATCCATTTTAAGTGCAGTATTTTACAAAATTTGCTTCGCGGTAATTCAAAACTGATGCGCAGCGTCTGTCAGACATCTGCGTGGCCGCGCAGCTTAAAGGGAACATTGACTGTGGTACATAAGCAAGCATCTGATATTATCCAAAAAAAATTATTTTAGCAATAATACAGTTCAAATCAGAGCTGATGAAAAGGCTCAAGTGTGGAAGATACATTGTGTAGCTATTTAAAACATCTCTGTTTTCTATTTAACTTAAAGAGTCAACTTTGCCAGGAAATGAAGCTTTACTTTTTCCATACTTTCGGTTCACAAAGTAAGAACACATTTGCTAAGAACTATTATGTGATAAATATTTGCAAACTTATTCCAAAAAGTAGCTACAAATAATGAATTTAGCTTTCAAGTTCAAATGCTACTATTAACAATTCTGGCTGGAAAAGGAGATCCTGAAGTATGGGCTGTAATTTAAAATTTCGTAATTACATTTCCTTCACCATATTTATTGGAAATTAGATTCAGTGCGGTAACAAATTTTTATTTTTAAAAATGCAAACAGTCAATCGCAGTTACTTAAGATAACTGCTGACGAAAATAAAGCCGAGAATGATTAAATTGGTAGCAGCAAACCAGTTTCATCATCTCATATATATGATTTCGAATTTGTGTGTGTGTTTGTTGAACTATTCTTGAATTGTGGAACCAGGTTACTGGTTATTATTCGCATGAATGTATTCAAATTGCAGTCAGTCAACATCGATCTGTTCTTAGACTTATTTATTTTCATACAAGAAAAAGTTTGCTAAAAAAAACAACAACAACAACAAACTCAAGCAGAAAAACAAACTGGAACTTCTCCTTCAGGCCGTAATCTGCTTTTAGGTTAAGCAGTTCTAACAGTATATCCTCTGTGGCTTAATAAGCTTCTGCACTTAATTGCGAACTAAGGATATTGAAGAGTGGTTCCAGGTTCTTGTCGTCTTTGAACCTCCTTTCAAATTCCATAGCAAAGGCATCCAACTGAGCCTTGCAATTGTCAGCCATTTTACAAGAAACGGTTTTCTGTTTTAGCAAAGGGAAATGGCAAAACCTGTTTTCACATGCTTGCCTATTGATCAGGGAGAGTTTTGTCTGAAATGATTTAACATACACATAAATTTCATGTGCAAACAAGCCAATGCCCTGAAGTTTGACATTCAGTTCATTCAAATTTTCCATAATGTTAATGGCAAACATGAAGTCTGACTTTTACTCTTCATTAACTATGGAAGTAACAAAATCACAAACAAAACCCTTCATCTCTAGCAACATAACTATTTCTTCCATGATATCTCATACTCGACTCAATAACTTGCCCAGGCTCAGCCAGCGGACACTGCCATGGTAGATAATATAATATTCAAATCTTCAAACAGTGCTTTTAACACTTTTAAGTTCCCTGGCTTTTACAAAGTTTATCATACCAACAACTGCTTGAAATTCAACACAGCCTTACACAGACTTTCCTGAAAGTTGCCACAGTGGAGAGGTAAGAGTGTGTTGTCAGGCTGATATTCTTTAATTTTATTGTTCATTCTACTTTTTCCAGTTAAAGATCGGTTATTACATCTTGTTCCACACCAATCCAGTTATTTCAACACAGTTCTCTACAGTATTGAATAAATCCTGGCCTGTACTTGTGTGTTTGAGTGCCCCAACACAGAGTAATTCTTCTACAAGCTCGAAACGAGGATGTATTCCCCGTATAAATACCAACAATTGTGATGTTCCTATACATTGGTACTTTAATCCAATGCGAGAGTACCAAAAAAAAAGTCTTTGCTTGCATCTCGAAGTTGGTGCATCAAATTGTCACTTTTTTTCAAAACGTCTGACTAAAGTTCCCTTGATAAAGAAATGGTGTCAAATTATGTTTTCTGTTCTTTAATCATAACGCTTGCAGCATATGTCAAGCATTTCTTGATAAATTCACTGTCAGAAAAAGGCATGTTCCGTTTTACGATCTTATGACATATCTCCAAACTGCCTTTGGTTGCAGCATCTTTTATTTCAGACTTTTGGTGAAAACATTTTGCTGCTATTTTAAATTATTAAAAAACTTCTTGCATTTCCATTTTCTCTCTTGGTTCGTTAAATTGTGCCCGAAACACAAATGTTTTTTTGTTGTTGTATCTTTTTAAGTCGCACTCATTAAAGACCCTCACACACTCACGGCACAGCAAGAAGGCTGCTTTTCTCCCAACGCTCGTTAAGCAATATTTAACAATTAATTCGTCATTTTAAAAAGACATTCGTCCTCAATTTTACTTTGTTTGGTAGCACTCATTGTTAGAACAACGTCTATTTGCTTTTAAATTACAAATTTTCGAATCCGTTCGAAACGTAAATCGTATACAAAAGTCAATTGCGTTTGAGCTGGAATGTAGTTTCGAACAGGTTTGTTAACATTTAATAACTAATGATTCTTATCTTATCAATACAGACGATTCTTCTATGCAGAAGATAGTTGCGACCATGACAGATGATCTGTTGGCAAGTGATGCAGCATTCACAGGCCACGGCTTTGTGGGTTCCACGCATTACCCAGCCGCCTAACACTACAAAGTGTTAGGTACCCATTCGGAGCGGGGTGACTCAGGGACGCCCTAGGCCCCGGGAACAAGCCTTGCCTTCACACGGATTCGAACCCGTGACCATCGGTACGACAGTCCAGTGCGCTGCCACGCGACCACCGCGTCCCCCATTCTGAAGCCATAAAACCGATTATATATCTCTAGATTCGAATCAAATGCTGTGAATAAAATGTCAAATATATATCAAAAATTCTAAGCACAGAAAATTAACATGACACAAGATCGCCACATGCTTATGCCTAAGGGCCGCAAAATATACTCTGACTGGCCGCTTGTTCCCCTGGGATAGTAGTTTGCCTATCCCTGTGTTAGAAGTTAAAAAAAAATAATTCGGGGGTCGCTGAGTAATATTTTTACTGGAAAGTGGGCGGTAGGCCAAAAATGTTTGAGAACCACTGACCTAGACGGTAACTCATTTAAAATAGTTCTACGCCCTATTAATATTTCCTTTAAAATATTTTAGTTACATATACTATAATTGACAGTAAACAAAAGTTAACAATTTTGGTCAAACTAAAAGATCGGCGATAATTTAACACAAAGGATTTGTGTGCGCGAATAAAATAATGAATATAAATAATATAATAGTCCAAGTCACTCACTGGCTCACTGAATGTGGAACGCTATGACGTCACTGTTTGATCTTATTTTTAATACAAGGTGTGCATCAAAAGGTGTGCAAAATAATTATAAATTAAAGACGCGCTGTAAAAAAATATTATATGATGTCATTGTCGTAACTTATATTTTAAGTTTGGAAAAGGGAACGATGTAAAAATAGGATTTGATTTTTTATAATTATAAAATACCTTGTGTACATTTCAGGAAGTTTAATATTTCGTATTTGTCAAACAAGGAAATGTTACTTGAGGTTTTGACAAAAAATAGTGGGCGCCATAGGCGCCCTACAACCTCTAGTATATTATAAACAATTTAAAAATCCAAATTGCTGTCAGTCTTTCTCCCTAACGCTGAGGGACATAGTGCAAAAGCCCATAGCAGTTAAAGACAATTACTTTTTTTAAATTGAAAAATTTAGACGTAAACTCATAATCATTTTGGTTTCGAGATTAACAGAGCGTGTGGTGTTTCTAGCCGTAAAATATTACAGGATGTCAATTACCCAAACAATTATAAAATACTTTGTGTACATTTCAGGAAGTTTAATATTTCGTATTTATTATCAAACAAGGATAAGTTACTTGGGCTTTTGAAAAAAGTGGGTCTCGTAGCTATCACTTCATCATAAAATTATTATCATGAAGTTAATTTATTTTAGATATAACAGTAATGTAATGAGAATAATTTTTAGTATTACCATTAAATAATAAATAGCTTTTAAGTTGCATCTTTTAATTAATTTATATCTTATATTCTTTGATCTTGTTTCAGATCCAGTTTCTAAAAAACATACAATTTCAGTGATGAAGTTGACGTTTATATAACGGGACAAATCTACAACAAAATAAGCGTTATGCCAGCAAGGGAACTTTCAGAACTACTGAGTTAGTAACAATTTTAAATTGCTAATTAATATTTCAGCTCTTGTGAAACAAATGTTTAGAAAACGAATATGATAGGAGCAAACAGATTGACCTCTAAATACTATTATTCCGAGTGTACTTTTAATTTACACAGATTTTCTAGAAAGTGATTTTTATATTGTAATATTATTTACATTTAATTAATTTTTAAGTTCTTGATGGGAAAACATTTTGTTAAAAGAAGTAAAGCATATGATCTTGTTATCATTCGTGAGACTTTTTTTTTAAACTCATGTGATGCCATTAGGTGTTAGCTTGTCATGTATATTATTGATTTTAGAGAAGTAATCGTTATTATGATGATGCTATATGATAATGATTAAATTTCAACAAAGCTAGATAATAATCATAATTTATCTTGTCACGAGTATTACATAGTTAAAAAATTAAAAACTTTAATTTTAAAAATAAAACAAAGGTCTCTGAGCAGTCTTTAACAACTGAAAAATAAATGAAGTCGCTGAATTATAGGGCAACTTTATGAGCCTAATGTTACTTTAAGATTTTATCAAAATACATAATTTGTTGTGGATATTTCGCTTACGTTATAGATTATATGTGTAATGCCATGTTCGTTCAAGTTCAATATTATACCTTCAATACCTAAAGAATGCAAGAAGCACTGCTATCACTTTCGAAGCTCAACTCACAAGGGTGTGTACTACTGTTAATAATTCTTTAGGTTTATTTGTCTAGTTATCTCCAATGGTGATACAACCAGAAAAAAATACTTTTAAGCGATCAAACAGAATTTGTGTATCATTGTTAAAATTACTATACTTTATATTCTAAAATAAAAAATACAATTTTCCTGAAGATATTACCTTTTGCAAACTATTGGTTGAAATAATACTCCAAAAGTTGGGTCTTGCAAACTATTGGTTGAAATAATACTCCAAAAGTTGGGTCTTGCAAACTATTGGTTGAAATAATACTCCAAAAGTTGGGTCTTGCAAACTATTGGTTGAAATAATACTCCAAAAGTTGGGTCTTGCAAACTATTGGTTGAAATATTACTCCAAAAGTTGGGTCTTGCAAACTCACCGTTTGGATGAAAACATGGATGAAAATCAAGTTAGATTCTTCCTTTCTGTATTTCAGGTATTTAAATTTTAAAACAAACGTACATTGTAATCCTTCTTTTTCGGGGTTATATAAATGTATATTTACATAATCAGGCATGCATTTGTAACCATTCGCATTTTAAACTACGCCTGCGTGTACATTAACTAGATATTAAAGTTTGGATATATTAATAGATCCTATATGATGCTTTGATCTTATTTGAAATTTTTACACCAAATATGTCAACGCATTTAAGGTGCAATAAAAATTATTGAACAAATCAAATTTACAAATATAATTATTCATTGTTTTAATAAAAATGATTAAAATTGATTTATGCCAAAGCACATGCCCACGTTTTCAGAAAATGTAATGTAATCTTACGTTTTAATTTTAATTTATTAACTGATAAGACGAGAATTTCATTACTCTGTTGTGAGTTTCCTGCCATTTTCCCCAAAAGAAGTATCTTGGAGACAATCGGCGATGTGATGTTTACCATTGGATAATTTAAAACCAGTAAGGAAGTTGATTACCCGTACTTCAGAATTTCTTAAAATTCCTGTTTGATATTTAATAATAAGAATATTGTATTATCAAAGAGTTTACTTATTATTTCTTGCAATTGTGTACATTAATTGGTCATTAAGGTTTTTAAAGCTAACATTTTGAAATGAAAAATACCTCAAATAAATTAATATGTCATGCAAAACTGAAATGCGATAAAGCTTTTAAAAAATAAGAAACAGAGGTATTAGCCGAAATTTTTGCTTGTGTATTAGTCCATAAATAAAGTTTTAATTTATTGTTTTCGACGCAAAATGTGTTTGTGTATATTTTCGTTTAAATTATATTACAATACAATGTCACAAAACCTCACCTGAAATTAAAGCAAGAATCTATTCATGTAATAAAAAAATCAATGATAAATAATTTTAAAAAATAAATAATTTATTTTAAAGGAAAAAAAACAACAGAATTAAACAAAAAAGTTCCAGAAATGAGTTGGTGAGGCCACCGTTAGATTTGTATAACGTGTTATATTAATACATCCATTATTTAAATACATATTTTTCTTTGCTTTTAGTTGTTATAATATACGCATTAGAAAAGCAATGATGTTTTTTATTTCAAAAAAATAAACATTGTATTCGTATTTAATTTTTCATTTAAAAATCTGACGTCTTCAAAAAATCATTTCATAGATTAACTTGAAACTCTTACCATAAGCTGGATCAGAGATTATTCCGTCTAAAACCCCGTTCACAGCTTTCACTTGTTTCGCATATTCCACGACAAATTTAACACACTAATTGTCCAATGACTGGGAAAATTATTTTAATATCATTAAGTAAATCCATTAAAAACAAAAATGTCTATCTAGTATGAGATTTATTTAACACTTTATAAAATATATAAACAGACCACTCGGTCATGCTTACATCAGCGTTAACCACGTTTGTCACGATCGTGTCTCATTGAAAGGTGAACCAGCCTACATACATTAACAACGCGACTAACATGAGTTATCTACCATTCAAAATGAAATTGTGATAAATCACGTCTTGAGTTTGTTTTACTTGTAACGATCAAGGTTTTAGCAGGTAGCGCTTAATGTCTAGATTCGTTGTCAACCATTTACCAGTTGGCAGTAGATATGTTTATATCCGTTGTCAACCATTTCGCATTTAGCAATAGTTACTTTTAGATCAAGTGTCGACCATTAAGCAGTTAGCAATTATAGTTATATTTAGATCCTTTGTTAATCATTTAGCAGTTGGCAGAAGGTATGTTTATATCAGTTGTCTATCATCCACCATTTAGTTAACAATCTCAAATGCCATCAAATGAGATAAATAAACTAAACTTAGGACGCACTACTCTGCTGTATAGAAATGTATATGCATGCTTGGCTCCACAGTGTGAATGATTGGCTCCACAGTATGCATGCTTTGCTCCACAGTGTGCCTGCTTGGCTCCAAAGTGTGCATGCTTGGCTCCACAGTGTACATGATTGGCTCCACAGTGTGCATGATTGGCTCCACAGTGTGCATGCTTGGCTCCACATTGTGCATACTTGGCTCCACATTGTGCATGCTTGGCTCCACAGTGTGCATGATTGGCTCCATAGTGTGCAAGCTTCGCACCACAGCAAACGCTAAGAGCAGTATATTTAATTGACTCTCAGGGCCTATTGTCAGCAGTGGCGTCACTAGGGGGGGCGAGGGGAGCGGGCCGCCCCTTGTTACACCCATCAGGGGGGTGACACCCGAGCGTTAAATTTTACTGTGTACGATTTTATGTCAGAAATTAAATGAAGACACCTTTTTTTCATCTAGAAAGAAATTAAGAAATACAAAGAAATACGTCAAACGCGAAAACTTTTTATTAAAAAAATATCAGTTAACTTGCAATACTAAAACAGTCCCAACACACAAACAACATTAAAATAAATTAGGAAAAAAAAGAAAAGAAACGTCGCAGCTGAGAGATCTTTAAAAAAGGTTGGACATGAAAGAGGCAGTGTCTTATGTTTTAAAAGATATAATGCTATTTGGGCTTTAACACGCCGACAACATGGACGAATCCCACCTCACGACTCCCTCCCATCACAGTGGGGTGTGGGAGGGGATAAGATTTTTACCCCCCCCCCTCCCCACCAAAAAAATATCAAAAGATGGTTTTTCTTTGTTGATGTTTTTTCTAGACGAAAATTATGAATTCAATGTCTTTAAGTTAATATTTTGTTATATATATATATATTAAAGGCGTGATATGCATGTTTATATACAGATAGTCCCCCGGTTAAGACGGTCCCATCCCGACTTACGCTGTTTTGTGGTTACGAACGCTCTCCAATAAAGAATAATATTACGCGTTATTCCGTATTTTTTATATTATTTTTTAAAAACTTTTTTTTTCTTGGGGTAGAGAATTATTTTCTCTAGTTGAAGTAAAAAATTTATTGAAAAATATGTATTATTATTATTTGAACCTACAACTTTTGTTTGCGAATTTTTCTCATGGTGAAGTTATCAATCAAGTCAGTAAAGCTAAGAAAGCTTACAAGTAAGTTCCTTTTCAATGCTCATTAGAGAGAGCATATTCGGTCTTTGTTGTCCCATGCAAATTCTAACTCATTTTATATTCTTTTCAACTTTGAAAAGGATTGCTCTCAGTTGTAGTTTGATGTCATCATTGAAAGATAGATGCGAAGTGCGATGTGTACATTTGTAAAGAGCTGTGTGAAATTTAGCTCATTCAAAAGCAGCAAAATGTTTAGCTCTGTGCACGTGTTTTGAGTTTGGCATTGGGGTACTTCCTTTTCCTTACCCTGGGCCTGGACAATAACTTTTTAAAAGAGTTTTGAAAATCACTTGAATATTCTTCCATTATCTTGGCTGCTGCCCATCGAATGGCGAAATTGCTGAGCTCAGATAGGTTTGTAAGAAAGCGTAATTTCTCATGGATGTCTTTATATGGGCCTAACCGATGTTGTAGGGCTCAAGAAAGTTTGTCAATGATTACCAGAAATACCTCAACCTTGAAATTTTTGTCTCGGGGAGAATACGGTTTTGGTGATGTCCCTTTATCAAACTGACGCCCTTTTTAAAATATTTTTTTTGGATAGCATTGAAGATTGTTCATATTCTTTTTTTACCACGGACTTGCCCTTTCCTTTGTCTTCATAGGAATCAAATTAAGAATGCTGTCTTTTAACAACTTCAATGAGAGACTTCTTTTCTAAAATTGTTTCCCGAATTTCAAGTAAAATAGCGACTTCCAGTTGTTCAAGTTCCTTTAGAAATCCTTCTGCTTCAAGAAGACAGTCACGTGGCTGAATTTCGTTTGTTGCTAATTCTTCCAGTGCTGCGATATTCGCATGGTATAAGGTATTAACAGACCTTACTGCATCATGTCAGGCTGACCATCTTGTATCAGACAAGGCTTTGTTAACATGTATCAATTTCATGTGTTTTTAAAGTACCTGTCAACGATGAGTAGATGCAACAAGTCGGGTATAAAGATTTTGCAGAAGACAAAAAATCTGAGTGCAGTAGGACAACCTGCTGCACTTTTCCCAACCAAATTATAGGAATGAGCTGTGCACGGCACATAATGAGCTACAATGCACTTCTCACGAAGAATAGCCTGGTTTCACTACTTCCTACTCATATTTGCAGCATTGCCGTATGAATGTCCAAGGCATTTTCAGGAATTCATACAAACATTTGCCTGCATCTTTATTATACACTATAATAAGTTTGGAGCACCTTAGATTATTGGTGGCCCCTGGCTTTAGCCCGCTTAGCACCCCCATTTTAATCCGTAATAGGGTGTGGGGGTCACGCATCGGTGACGATGTGTGACGAAGGGGTGGGGTTAAAAATGTGACGTCACATAAAAACGCGCAACTTCAAATAAAAGTTCCACTTAAATATTTGATTGTTTACCGTTTATTTAATGACGTTTTCGATGGCTTCACACATGAAACGACATTAGAGCGCAGACTTACCCTAAATACATATTTAAATGACAAAAAATAATTTGCAACATGCTAATTTTCATTTAGAAAATACAGATTGGGGAGGGGGGTGTCTAAGCTTTGTGACGTAAAAAGGGGGTGGCGGTATAAGTATGAAGCTGGGGGATGGTGGGCTAAAAATCGGCATCCTCGCGTGACGTCATTTATGGACGGCCCCTTCAGTCGTGAAGGGGTGACACCATGAGCTACCGCCCCGGGTGACACCAAACCTAGTGACGCGTCTGATTGTCAGAAAGGGTATTTAGTATTTTTTAAATTTCTTCATAAACAAACTATTTACATTTAAAATATTCCCATTATTTTCCTAAATGTGCTTCTTATTTTCCAGTTAGAGTTCTAAATGTCAGTGCATAAAACAAAACGTAATTTATTCATCATTATTCTCTCCTCCTAATCTATTGTATTGTTACACTACCCTTGTTAACCTTACTTACCCAGAATTATATGTGCAATAATAATCTTTAACTTCTATACATTAATATTATTTTACTTTCAGACTATTTTCTTAATTTAATACAATTTATCCGCAATGAGAAATGACTACAATTTTTTGTCCAAAAAGAAACAACCAAATATTCCATTTACATATATCTGTCTTTGTATTCTTGGTTGTCGAACTCCCTCCCCTCTCATCCCCCTCCCAGTCCACGTCTTAGTGATTCATAATGGATCAACATATTTGAATATCAGATATTGAAGATGCTGGTTTAAGTTTCGAAGCTGTCTTTTGTTTAATGTCTCTTGCACATGGGTGGAAGGTGGGCTAAGTCGCTTTTCACAAGTAAAACCAGAGCTGTGAGAGAGAAGGTTTTTGAAGTCTTAAAGATTGCTATAAAAAAATTTCAGCTTTGACATTTTTAATTGGCTATTGGTCCACTTTTATGTATTGGCCTTAACCAGTTGTTATTTCCTTGCCATTTGTGGACCAAAGAAGATAAGAAGGTCAATCAGTCTTTTTCTACTTATGTAAAAACTGTAAAAGTAAAACCAACATATTCTTTGGTCTTGTTTTTCATTAATTGATTTTTTCGTGAAGTGGTTCTTGTGATACAAAAGAGTTTTTTAAAATTACAAAACAAATAGAGTGTTAAAACACTTATGTTTGTACTACTTGCGCTTCCAGTCCGAATAACATCAATTGGAATTGATCAAACCAAACAAGAATCAAAATAACACTATTTTGTTACCACGAAGATGTTAATCTGACAATGAACAATGATTGCAAAGAAATTATAACTCAGAGAAATTGCACTACGCCTATAGAAATCCATATTTATTTTATGGAGTACACGTAAACAACATAAGGGCTTGCATTGTAATATACAGAAAAATTGTAACAAGACAAAAGAATATATAGAGTATTGTGCATTCATTTCAAATGTTGGGATCTATTTAATTTGATTACGTCTCTAGGTGAATTTATCGTCAAATTAAACTGTGCATTCTTCTTAAGTCATTTGTGTATTATGTATCATAGAGGTATTTTAATTTAGGACTAATAATTATCTATTTTAGCAATATAATTGGATTTTTTTTAAATAATGAAAGTAAACTTTAAAATATTTAAACATATATGTGAATTGAAATGTTTAAAATTCATACAAATTGTCTTGTTAATTTTAAATTGGAAAATGTTGGAAGCACACACATTTCAAAATGATCAAGGAATATTTTTCCAGTTTATAAACGAGCGCAAACTTTTACTGCAACCGACATTTTCAAGTTTGGCCTTACTGTCTAATTCCGGTGACAAAAACGGATGTGTTTCTTATTGTTTGACTTACTCGTCTTGCAAAAGTGCCAATTTCAGAATCTCTACAGGGGAGTGTTCATTGTTTGGAGTGAACAGCTGGGAAATTGAGCTTACAGTCGTTTCTGATCTCGATTACGTCATCATTCAAAAAGTCAACGAACCTTTGGTAGCTCATGGAAACTGGACATTGGTCTTCAGGTTAGATCAAACATATTTTTTACTTGTCATTTTAGCTAAGATAAGACTAATTTTAAAATACAACAATGCTTCAAATAAATAAAAATGTTGTTGGTGTTACATTACATGATAGTTGCCAGTTTCAGCCCATAATTAGAATTATATTTTAGCTATGGCATTATTCAGTTGCAAGAGTTTAAATAATTGACTACTGAAGTATATCTCCAGAACAAATCCTATTCTGCGTTCACCCACAAGCATACACACCAGCCTTTAAAAAACACAACAAAAAAAAAGCAACAGCACAAATTTGAAAATTTACCATGCAGTTACGTTAATTATTTAATTGGTGATCATTTACTAACTCCAAACTCGGAGCGTGAACGATTATACCTCTGACATTCTCGATTATTGATAAAAACAATCGTATCTGGTATTAGTTTAAAAATAAAAGTGTTTCCCTATTAGAGCTGAGAGGAATAAAGATTCATTTATTACTTCCTTGGTATGTAAATCAAATCACAAGAAAAAAAAATATTCTTTCTTTTGTGGCATTTTTGCTTAAGACCATGGGTTAAGCCTTTCGACATTTGAATCTCTGGAAAAATTAAACAAATTTACTGAACAATAAATAAAAATAACAACTATTTTTCAAATCAGTTTATCAACTACTGTAATCCTTTAATTTCAGTATATCAACAAATTTGAATTCATTAGATGATCCATGCAAATCCTATCATGGTTTCCTATCACATTTAAAATGGAATTTTCATATTGAATATTAGTTGAATAAGGTAGTGTTGTGCAATACTTATGTAAATTAATCACTTTTATTAAGATGTTATTTTTATGACTTTTTTGTTCTATAATAAATTCCTTTTTTATAATACATATTTGTTGAAGAATAAGAGATAAATGAAAAATTCAAAGTCGTTTCTTGTAACTTTTGAAGCTTTCTGAATCTTAATGACCAATCATTGAAGTGAAATATTGAATGGAATAAAATTGTGATTGACTATCTTGCCTGACCATCCACCTTAGTCACTGAACGACTTAGTACAGATATTTTGACAGAAATACCTTTATAAGTTACATGAACATGTACTAGAAATCATTAAAAAATTTAATAAACTAACTGCTACATATTTTTCACTGGTGAAGTTGTGAAATTTCTCATTACCTTGAAATTAAAGCAGTACTGAATGAACGCAGTTAGTTTTTATTATTTTATCAGATTAATTACATTAATTATTTATTACATTCATGGAGAAGAACTGACCCAAACTAAAGATGCAAAATACTTAGGAGTCTTAATAAATGAGAAACTATCATGGAATCCCCATGTCTTATCTGTTTACAGACGCTCCTTCTATACAGAAGATTATTGCGTCCTACGCTTATCTATGGCTTGTGTTTAGTCCTTCATTTTTATTAGAGATTTAAATGTTGATAAAGTGTTGGTTTTCCTGGATTCTTCAGGCAACCCATTCCACGCCCGAATTCCGGACGGGAAGAAGGAAAACTTGTATGTGTTTGTTCTTGCATACGGAATAAGAAATGTGTTTTTATCCTTATGTCTATCTGAGGGTTGTATTAAGTTATCTTTGTGTTGTATTTCTAAATTAGAATTAATTGCTTTATGTATGATTACTACTTTGCTTTTGGTTCTTCTATCCTCTAGTGTTTCAAGGTTTAATGATTTAACTAATGGTGTTATTCTTGTCAGTTTCGAATATTCTCCAGTAATGAAGTTATTAAAAAATCAAACAAAACCTTAGGCTTTATAAAAAAAACTTTAACAAATGTAATAGAGATATAAAACTAAAATGCTACCTCACTTTGGTGAGACCTGTACTAGAATATGCATCTTCTGTATGGGACCCATCCACCAAAGAAAACATTGATAAACTAGAACAAATTCAAAAAAGAGCTGCCAGATTCATTACTGGAGAATAATCAAAACTGATAAGAATAACACCATTAGTTAAATCATTAAACCTTGAAACACTAGAGGATAGAAGAACCCAGAGCAAAGTAGTAATCATACATAAAGCAATTAATTCTAATTTAGAAATATAACACAAAGATAACTTAATACAACCCTCAGATAGACATAAGGATAAAAACACCTTTCTTATTCCGTATGCAAGAACAAACACATACAAGTTTTCCTTCTTCCCGTCCGGAATTCGGGCGTGGAACGGGTTGCCTGAAGAATCCAGGAAAACCAACACTTTATCAACATTTAAATATCTAATAAAAATGCAGGACTAAACACAAACCATAGATAAGCGTAGGACGCAATAATCTTCTGTATAGAAGGAGCGTCTGTAAACAGCTAAGATAAGATAAGATAAGATAAGAATTTCCTCTCTGTTTCCAAAGAAATTATTTAAAGTTGAGCAGTAGCGCGTTCGGCAATCGATCTGAGAACCCCTGTTCCGAGTCCTGGTGAACGCTGGGACTTCCTCCCGGGTCCGAGTCCATATGAAGGCTGGGACTTCCTCCCGGGTCCGAGTCCATGTGAAGGCTGGGACTTCCTCCCGGGTCCGAGTCCATGTGAAGGCTGGGACTTCAGCCCGGGTCCGAGTCCATGTGAAGGCTGGGACTTCCTCCCGGGTCCGAGTCCATGTGAAGGCTGGGACTTCCTCCCGGGTCCGAGTCCATGTGAAGGCTGGGACTTCCTCCCGGGTCCGAGTCCATGTGAAGGCTGGGACTTCCTCCCGGGTCCGAGTCCATGTGAAGGCTGGGACTTCCTCCCGGGTCCGAGTCCAGGTGAAGGCTGGGACTTCCTCCCGGGTCCGAGTCCATGTGAAGGCTGGGAATTCCTCCCGGGTCCGAGTCCATGTGAAGGTCGGGACTTCCTCCCGGGTCCGAGTCCATGTGAAGGCTGGGACTTCTTCCCGGGTCCGAGTCCAGGTGAAGGCTGGGACTTCCTCCCGGGTCCTCAGGTTTGCCACATACTCCACCCAGATCAGACGGGAACATGACATTACTTGGAGAAAAGATATTGAGATATATTAATAAACATTTTTATCGCGGGCCCTCAAGAAAAAAGAAAGAAGAAGAGTTCTATTTGTGGTATATTAAAAAAAAAGAAAAAAAATATTTTAAAATAAAATATAAAAACAATCGTTGAATCGTGCGTCTATTTTTTCATCTGGCCTATAAACGGGTGAGCCAAGTCTCTGGAGTTTAAACTGATTGAAACAAAAATTGTTTTTTAATTGCTCGATTCCATTTTCTTTGAAAAAGTTCCATCCATCGAAACAATGAATTCTTAGCATCAATTAATCAATAGTTAAGATTTCTACTGCTGGGCTGAATTTATTTCCATATTTCAACTGATTAATAAAGAAAATAAAAATTGAATCATATTTAATTAAAATTAAAATTCTTAAGTAAGTAAATAAACTAAAAAACTTTACATCTAAATTACGTAATATTATCAGCTAATCAAATTTTCTTTCTTTAATCAAATACTTATCAGTATAATGCGAACTTTGTATACGTTTCCTTAGGATAAATATATTCTTTTATGGAGAAACAATTTTGAGGCAAACACTCACCGCCAAAACCTTCTAATGAGATGATTATGAAAAAGGGAAAACAAGATCAACAATATAGATAATCAATGGACTGTGACATAGAAGGATGCACAAATCGTTCGAATAAAGGCCACTGTTTTGTTTAAAGTAGTCTTCCCGATAAATCAATCCGAATGTCACGATTGTCTTTTCTCTAGTTATTGCCCCTGTTTTCTAAATATTTTAAGAAAACTGTCAATATTAATAAAATATGTAATCTTTTTTTTTCCTATTTCAACATTCAAATCTAAATCAATATAATTGAACAATTTCCAGTTGTCTATTAATTATACAACTGTATTTATTTATTTATTAATTTTAAAAAAAAAGGTTTTGTGTGTTTTGCTTTAACAATTACCACTATCTCCAATTAAATAGGTTTCACTTATTTTATCTTATCTAATCTGTTACAGATGCTCTTTCTATACAGAAGATTATTGTTTCATACGATTATGCATGGTTTATGTCAAGGCTTGTATTTTTATTCAGTTTTAAGTGTTGATTAAAAGTCTTTGTTCACTCCGCCAGGGGCTTAGCACATATTGGCAAGTCTGTGTATGACGCCTACATTGACACGTCACTGGGTTATGACCAGCCTCTAAGTCCCATGTACCCAATAGGATGTTTACGACTGGACACAAATCTGTTATGTGACCACCACTTCCGTAGTAAACTCCTCAACAACTGGTCAAGCCTGGCCATCACCGAGGTAAGAACGACATAAAACCATTTCTAAATAATAAAGTGTAAATTTGAATATTGTTGATTTTTGACATGGTTATTGTTATATAGTTTTTAAAAATTGTCTGGCTTTTATCTTTAAAATAAGTATATTCTATTCTCTTAATGCATGCTTCAATCTATTTTGTACACTTATATAGCGCAGAACCCAAGGCTACTTCTGGGCTCACCGCTCTTTACATACATTTCCAACAACATGAATAAGGACATGCACTCTCTATCTTCGTAAACATAGTTACATACACAGCGTTACATAAAAGCTTCCAGACATGGGTGTATTCTATTTAATCACATTCTACTATGAAATTTCTTTATTTAATAATTCATACATTTGTTATTTTAAAACTTTTCTTTAAATACTGAATTATTGGACAATTTTAGAATTTCTAAAAAAAATACGAGTGCTCTAGCATACGAGTTATTTGAGATACGAGCTGTTAAGCGAGCGAAGTTCTGTTTTGAAATACGAGCGAAATTTGAGATACCAGGAACGGCCCATTGCAACGCTGCACACGGCCCACCCAGTTTACTGCGTCTGCGCCTCGTGAACCATCCCACGTATAACCCCATTAGGCTTGTTTACCTCACTGTCGAAGCATATTTGGGATGTTTTTATAGGGCTTTGCGCTTTTTTGTGCATACACATACTTTCTCTCTTTTTTTTCTAAAACCATGTGTCCGAAGAAAGTGAGTGGAAAGGTCAGTGCTCAGAAGAAGATGATGTCTATTGAATTACAGCGTGAAATAATAGAAAAAAATGAGCACGGTGTTCGAGTAGCTGACTTGGCGAGGCAGGAGGGGCGTAGTACTTCAACGATATGCACTTTGCTTTAAGCATGAGGATTCGATAAAGGGTATAACGCCAGCTAAGGCAAAGACCAGTGAAGAGAAAAGCAGTGACTATAATCAAGCATACAGTAGCATTTAAGTTGTGTGTAAGTTACATTTAAGTGACCAAAATACAAATATGTATGTACACTTTAAAAAACCATTTTTTTTGCTTTACATTCTCTTTTATTATGTTTTTATTAGGGCTGAGGAAATTATGGATGAATTTCTCGATAAATCGTTAAAAATTGTATCGGTTAAATGTCAATTAAAATAATTTTAATCGATACAAATTCGATTAAAATTTAAGAAAATATTTATAATATTTTTAAAAAAATTTAGTAATAAATAATTAAATTATTAATAATTAATAATAATTTATATATATTTTTTACGTACAAACATCTCACGTAATATTAAATTTTATTAATTTATGTTGACCGGCAGACGTCAACTATAAAATGGCTGACAGCCAGAGCCGTCTTTACCCCATTTTGGGCCCCCGGGCAAAGAAATAGTGTTGGGCCCTTCCCCCGCAGGAATAAAAAATGAATGTACATAATAGATATAAATAAACATATTCCCATGGGGCCCATATGCTCGTGGGCCCCCGGGCAAATGCCCAACGGGCGTTAAGGCAGCCCTGCTGACAGCATCAGCGAGGTTAAATTTAAACATATAACTAGAAAGTTTAGCAAATATGTTGTTTTTAAGCTAACTGCGGATGGCAAAGTCGAAGATGGTGAAAACGTTTACTGTGTCCACTGCCATAAACAATTATCTTTTAAAGGATCAAATACATGGCTGACGTACCGCCTTCAGCAGAAATCAAGTATCAACACATTGTCATGAAATTTAGTTCAAAATATTCTTAATTTTCAATTTCCTTGAGAAATGTTCAGTTTAATGACGTCATAAATTTAAATTTTTGGTCTAATCGAAATTATCGATTAATTAATCGATAATTTTTCAAAAGTTAACGATTAAATTTAAATTAATCGATAACAGCCCTAGTTTTTTTTTATACAATATTTGTCGTTTAAAAATATTTTTTCTTTTTCAAAAACACGTAGCAAAAACAATTAGGGTAGCATTATTTAGGCTGGAACGGATTATTGGCATTTCAACTAATTTCAATGGGGAAAATTGCTTTGAGCAAAGTGATATACGAGCAAGGTTACAACACGAATTCAACTCGTATCTCGAGTTATCACTGTAGTGTAAAATATTATTTCATTTAATTATAGTTTTTGAGAAACCTATTTATATATTTCTTTTTGTTAATTTTCACAAATTATTCTTCACACATAAAAGCACGTTTGCAAAGGCAAGACGGCTGTATTCATTTTAAAATAAAATTAATGCATTTCATCGTGTTGTCATAATTTGTTAACTCTTGCTTTCAAACTTTGTTTTATTTGAACACACTCTTTAGCCACTGAATTATTTTAATGGGTTTACAAAAAAATTGTTTTTCCGTTGAGAAGATATGTTCAATCATTGAAGTATTTTTTTGGCTACGTTTAAGATAAAACTTGAAACTTTCTGTCTACGCTCTTTTCTTACTAACTGACTCATATGATTGAGGCTTGAACTGAAACTCTTAAACCACTGGGCTAGAACATTTTGTTCAACAGCAATTCAAAATACCATATATCATATACTCGTTCTAAATCCGATTTTTTTTTGGGCCAAAATCTAGGTGAAAAAGTTGAGGGATCGGCTTATGAGCGGGTCATATGTTATTTCTGCATGTATATTGAATATCGGTGTTGTTATTGTAGATCATAAAGGTCCTTCTCTACATTCTACCTGATTCGACTGCTCTACAAGATGCTATAATATATTATTAAATATCTGAACTTACCTTATTTAATCATTTTATTTTTTCTATGAATGTTTTAATAAATTATTTTACAAATTTTGTTTTCAACAGTGAATTTTAATGTGCGCGCTTTCGCCACTGTTTACATAAGAAATTGTTTTTTTTTGTTTTTTTAAATATCGGTAACTTTTGCCTAACAAAGAGCACAAAGAGAAAGATTGACGGTACAAAGTAAACAATCATAATGACCGATTTAGCTTGTAGTTTAAACGAAAATGTGTACCATTTTTTTAAGCTGTCCTATTATTTTTTGGGGGTCGGCTTGCTAGCGGATTATACACTTTTAATACTTTTCTCTTCCAAAAGATAGGGGGGGGGTGGTCGGCTAATGAACGAACGGTCTATAGAAAGAGTATATGCGGAATCTAAGTTTATTGAATCGATTTGTTTTTTGTGATAATTAGAAAACGATTTATGTCATTCTTCTAGGTCAAGTTTGGTATATATAAAGATGGCGTATTGGAAAAATTCCTTCTATTCAATGGCTCCTCAACAACGTTCATGAACTGGTTCTCGTTTGCCAAGCTCATAAACAGTTCCTGGACTGACCTCACGACGTCTCCTATAGCGTTCTTCAGTGTCATGGGATGTTACAGTCCCGGGGTTGAGCGCCGCTTCTATGTGGAGCACAGCCACACCGGATGTAACGCGGACAGCGGTTGGTTCGGCTGTATTGACCAACCCGGAGACACGTGCGCCTGGGGAATGCCAGGCCCGTCCTTCCCACTGTTGCTTTATTCTCAAGGAACCACCAGGCTCGCTAATGTCTATATGAATTCGGCAGATATCATGGCTATTTTTATAAAATTTTAAAGGGAAAAAAATTAAACTAACTGTTACAGTAAAACATATAAGTTTATTTAACCTAGCATTCCAGAAGCTTATGTGACACATTTTGGACTTGACTAGTGGTAGCTGAAAAGAATAACCGACATGCAAGGGACCACATGACTATGTGAACATGTGACATGTATAGAAGGAGGGACAAGGTGTGAATGTGCACTTGTGGAAAGCGAGAATGAGAGCAACAATGTGCATCCGTGGAAAGCGATAGTGAGAGCAACAATGTGCATCTGTGGAAAGCGAGACTGAGAGCAACAATGTGCAGAAGTGGAAAACGAGAATGAGAGCAAAAATGTGCGGGGTGTGCGTTAGGATTATGTTTTTTTTTATAGTTTATTCTCGAATTTTGGATGAAGAGAAATTAAAACCACTTTAGTCCTCGTGTAGTCCTCGTGAATCGTTTTATATAAAAAAAAATTCTATTAAATTCAAAACTCAGCCACATAATAAACAGCTACATGTTGTTGCTCTGGCCTGTAGTCGATAATGTCTTGAAACAAATGTGTTGAGTTTTTGAGCTTTATGTATAAGCAAAAAAAAATAAAAAATTAAGTCCTTTGTGTGATAATGAGAAGGCTTGGATTAATTTAAATCAATAAGAAATCTAGAGGAAGGTTAAACTATAAATGCTGAGATACAAAATTCACAGGTCGCAACATATTTATTGAGCAAGAAAAAATTCAATATTATTTAAGGACCAAACGCAAACTTAATTGTAAAATGTAAGTATATATTCTGAAGGAATGCTGTAAATTTATAAGGTAACCAGGTCATTAGGTTAACAAACGGAGACAACAAACAAAGAGGTCATTAAAGATGAGAAATCTTTACAGAACAGGGAACAAGAATTGAAAAAAAAATCCAATTATTTGATTTCAAAATGTTTAATGCCTGTAGGTTTTAAAAAATAGCATTTATTTTGAGATTTACTGTATACAAAATACTATTTTTAAAATATTAACATCATTAAAGGTTAATATTTTCACTGGCTAAATGCAGTAACATAACCGTGATGAATGCTTATAATATACAACTAAAATAAGAGAAAGCATATATTTTAACCTCTTTAACACAAAGGTAACAACAGCATATGATATTTTAAAACAAATTATTTACATTAAGAGTGTGGACATTTTTAAACAACTGACTAGACAAAGAGTTGAAGAAGTTCAAAGTTTCTTATTTGAGCCTTATAAGGCAAGTTTTGTTGATAAAAGCATTTTTTAACAACAATAATGTCATGATAAATATGACCAATATACCTAAAGGTCAATTTTGTAAATTTGATATAAAAAAATATTGATTACTTTTGGAAAAAGTTGATGATCCTTGTTAATGGCCACATAAGACTTTGAAATATACAGCTTTTCTCAAGACAGCCGTTTTTGTTGAGTGTCTATCGTGATCGACGAGGACCGTTCTTGCCCGAAAGGTGCGCTCACATATTGTTATGCCATCACGAGGTGTTTGTTTTCATGGCCTGCCGTCTGACCTTGGCAGCCTGTTCATACATCATTCACCGCTTCGCACTACTTCTCCCTGTTGACAAAATAATAAAATAGAGAGTTTTTTTAAATGACATAGAAGTAAACAAGGTAATAAAATTATAGATTTTGAAAAAACGTATTCAAATTATTTTTCCTTTTATTGTGGGTCTGGAACATGATTGGCCTACATCAATGGTATCTGACGATAAAGTCAATATGAATACCCAAACTATGTAAGCAAGGGCTACATGTCATGCCATGATGCATGATGGGTCCGGTTAATTGCAATCTTGAAATGACGTGATTAGGTTAATAAACGAATGCATTTTACACGAGGTTATGCCAATGATTGTTATCAAAATTTGCTAAAATAACTATGTGACAATAAAGCTGTACGGATTACAGATTTGATGAAATGTTAAATCACATTAAGTATGGCAATGTAATAAAATATGTCGATCGAAATGTAAAAACAAAGTGTTAAAAAAACATTGACTTACAGTTTGACAATCTATACTATAGCTGATTGTCATGTTACACTCAGGACACCTACGTCGGTTGACAGTGCAAATGTCACAAAGTCTAAGGTGTTGACACGGGAACACAAGGCTGGAAATGCGTCTTTGATGGCAGACACAGCAAAGTAGCATATCTTTAATTTCATACATAAGAAAAGAAAAAAAATACTTATCTGAAGGTTTTCAATTCACGGGAGATAATGCAATAAACAAAAATCCCATATAAATCCCAAGTACTACAGTTCACGGTTCATTCCCCATTTAGAACGTGTTTCCTTCAAAGTAAAAGAATTTGTTATATGTTTTTTATACAATTTTCAGATACTCAGTTAAAGATTACTCTCCATACCCTATCTGACACCTAATTAGTATCCTAAACCAGTGCTTCTCAAAGTGGTGGTCCGTGGAGAGACTGATTCTTATACAATAAGTCTCCATTTATTTCAATAAGTAGTCATAATAAAATTGTGTGGGTGAAGGAGATGCCCCATATATTGGTGATTAGTTCACTTCAATCTACTCCAAAAAAGTAGGAAACAAACATTGATAGCTCACAATTATAGTTCTGTCCCCCAAGCTCAAACAATAGATTTGCCCTCGTGTATGTTGTAAAATGTAAAACTTATTTGATACAATTTTATATTTTCTTTCAAACCTTCCAAAATAAAAACAGAGAGAGTTGAGTTAATATGTGATACTGGAAAGATTTAGTATATCCTATTTATAGACGGAAAATAAAGGACCAATGGATATGAGTATAAAGAGATGAAATATGAATCCTGAGCATCAAACAAATTCGGACTCTTCTTCACAATAGGTGATGGAGACATCAATGACAACAAAGCTTCTTCGGTGAAACGAATTCTTAATAGCTCTACTTTAAAAATGTACTCTTCATATATTCGATGATTCGGTTTTGTGAATGCGGATCACTCTGGTATCCCAAGACCTCAGTGTGTTATTTGAGACGATGTCATATAAAATGATGCAATGAAGCCCTCAAACTCCAGAGGCAATTAACTACTAGGCATAAGTTCAAAGCCCAAAACGTTCTTCGAAAGAAAGTGAGTTGATTAAAAAAATATGTCGGAAATTATCTTTGATTCATCACACATAAAACGTGTGCATTGCGAGCTTCTTAAAGGTAGCCGTGCGAATTGCGTAGGGTAAGAAAAAAATACAATCGTCGAAGTGCTCGAAGCAGGGTGCATTAAGTATGTGTGTTTGGAAATGTTACGTGAGACTACGGCTATGAAAGTGGCCCAGTCATTCTCAAACGACACAATAGTTCGACGCATCGACATTATGGCTAGTAATATTGGTAATATTGAAGCTCAGCTAACATAACAGCTGAAATGGAATAAGTACTCTTCACTGTTTTGTTCACCGTGAAAGTTTAGCCACCAAGAAAATGTCAGCACAAACAGCTTTTACTGCATGTCGATGTGCAATGGTTGTCTTGGGGGAAAGTACTGTCAAGAGTTTTTGAAATGCGAAGAGAACTCGACCAATTTCTTCAGTAGAAAAAAACTGGATTGGTCTCAACTATTTTGAAATGTGAATTAGACAGCCAAGTTGGCTTACGTGGCTGATATCTTTGCCATTTAAATTAGCTAAATAACTCCAAGCAAGGAAGTAAGGCTTCATGACTTACAATAGCACAAAAGAAAGGTAGAAGCATGGAAGAGTTGAATAACAGCAGATCGTTTGGATATTTTTCATAATTTGGTGAAAATTAGCGATAATGCAGAAACCGAGTTTAGAGTTCCATCTCTTAAAAAAGACATCATTGAGTCATTGAGTATATGACAAAATTCATTGAACGTTTAGAATTCTACTTTCCCACGAGAGGGAACTAATGGATACGCATTCCATTTATTGCACCAAAGGTTGATTTTCTGCAACTATGGAAGATAAAATTGCTGGAGTTAACTGCCTATGAAGAGTTTAAAATGAATTTCGGAACTGTGACCACTCGTGTATCCTTTAGGATTAATGAGAGTGCAGGATATCCTCAACTTGCCAAAATTGCTCTCAATGATTTTGTTCCATTTCTTTCATCTTACCTATGTGTGACTGGTTTATTCAACAACGAGCATTATTAAGACAAAGTACAGGAAACGTATGAATGTTCGTTCTCCATTGCGTGTAGCATTGTCCTCATTTGAGCCTCGACTTTTTAAACTTGCAATAAAGGAGCAGGCTAATTATATTTTCAGTGATCGCTTATTGAAACGCAAGCTTCAGTCAGAATACAAATTTTTTTAAACACTATTAACTTAAAAACATTTTCATACGAAATGAGACAATCGCAAATAAACCATCAAACTTTAAGATTATTCCTTCCAAAGTTTTTCGATGACATTTAGCATAAAACAAGCCTAAATGATGCCAAATATTTTAGCTTAGGGCTCTAGGACATTAAAGAGCTAATTTCGCTACCACGTCAGTACAGGGAAAAATAGTGCACCGGTACCTGCTACAATGGAAAAAATTAATACCGGTCCGCCATCCAAAAAAGTTTGGAAGCACTGTCCTAAACAGCTATTTTCTTTCTTTAGCTTCTAGTTACCAGACTATTTAAAAATTCGCAAAGAAATATTTATCAAAAATTATCTTGCTAATGGAAATGTTGTCACCAATTATATGTCACAATTTGGGCTGTTATTTTACCCACACCCAATTTAAAATTTGAATCAATTTATAAAATTATTTTTAATGATTATGTTTAGCAATGAGTAGAGATATATATTATTTTTTGCTTTAATTTCATGTTTCTATAAAAATACATTATATAACTTATAACAAAGTTTACATTGAAGTGCTGCTTGACATGAGGGCGGACAACTGTAATGGAGAACAGCAGGGCTTGGTGCAATATGGCTTATCTCTGGTATGTGTCCACATTCAAAACAAATCAGTCGATTGACATCAGCTTTTGGTGAGTAAACAGATGTGAAATGGAAATTTTTTAACCATTTTATAGATTTAAAATAGGAAAATTAAGTAAGAGTTTGAACACCATTAAAAAAGTGAATATATTTCAGACAACGATTCGAAAGATGTATGAACATTTTTAACATGCTATATTTATTTCGAAATTGAAAGCAATCGTATAAAAAATTAAATAAAATTCTATTAAAAACTTTCAATAATAATTAGTTCATTAAGGAACCATTTTTAAGGAACAATGAATGACATTTTATATGCAAGAGATTACAATCAAGTTTACGTAAAAGTTCAAAGCAGAGGCGTAGCTAGGACTTTTTCCGCCAGGGGCTGTCTCCAAAGTGACGCCCTTTTTAGGCACCGTCAATAAATGACGTCACGCACATGGGGCTGGGGGGGGGGAGTCAAACACTTTTTACGATGCGTGACGAGGAGTGTGTGTTTGAGAAATGTGACGTCACGTCAACACGCGCAACATTAAATAAAATTTCCACTTAAATATTTGATTACTGACACTTTATTTAATGACGTTTACGTAAAACGCTTGTTACGATATTAGAGTCCATCCTTGCACTAAAAACATACTTAAATGACAAAAATTTGATTTGAAACATGCTTTTATGGCGCGGGGGATGTCAAAGCTTTTCGACGTCATATTGAAGAAGGGTCTCAGTTTTTGTGACGACGTGTGACGAGGGCGGAGGGGGTGAAAAATCAGCCAAAATCGCGTAACGTCATTTATGGACGGCAAATTAGTCGATTATTTGATGGTTTTTATAAATTAATAAACATGAATAAATAATTGCAATTGAAACGAAGAAAGGCGGAGAACATGTTTGAAATTGCATGCCATATTTAAGTAAGCATTATTACAAGAGGCCGCATAAGATTATATACCTATAAATACACATTTATAAAAAAATCTATACATTTTTTAAAGGCCACAAGACATTTACTGAGGTCGCATCCCCCCCCCCAAATGAGATAAAACATATTCCAAATTTACACTCAAAAAAAAACCATTATCAATTACTATTCTTTTATTTTATATAGATAAATAAATGATTTTTTTACAATCTAAGAAATTGTATACATTAGTATGTAATCATATCTATACATTTTCTTTCCTATCTTTCATATTAGAAAAATCGTGTATAATGCTATCAAAATTTAAATTATCTGTAATATCGTGTTCTATGGACAATATTGCAAGATTTCATCGTCTTAAATCGCTCATTGTGGAACGAAGATAATTTTTATCTTATCAACGTAACTTTGGAGAAGCTCCTTTTACAACTAGCGAAACTGATACAATTGTTGAAAACATTCATAGCAAAATTATAATGTTGGGTACAGAATTGTCAAATCTTACTGTTCAATAAATTTTAATAGATCACGGGGGCATTCCCCCCCCCCATTTTTCTAACATAATGCCTCTTCTTTTAGTGTAGGTACAGCCATAAAAATCTGGATCAGTCTTCTTTCAGTGTTGAACTGTTCTTTATCAATGTCAATAAAATAATTTATTTGATATTCAAATGCTTCATTTAGTAGGTTACATGGTATTATATACGAATAATTTCTTCCAAAGACTTGCAACTCATCAAAGCGTTCTTGTAGTATATTTTATAATTCAATCCATGGATAAAAACATTTTCCGTTGTTCTTTTCTTTCTAAAGATAGATCCACGTCTTCTGATTTTTCCCCACTCGAATTTTTTCTCATTCTAACTCCGCGTTCAGTTGATATCTCCAACTCTTCAAAAATTGTTTGACTGATATAACCTCGTTTTGTATAAGAACATCTCTTTTTTCCATGAAATGGGTTTGCATTAATTTAAAAAAAATAATTCCCATAAATTGAGATAACATAGAAAAGAAAAAGAGTCCATTGAATTGAGTAAAATTCCAGCATCTGATCTCGTTTTACTAGATACTTCTTCAGATGTCAATTTTTGCAAGACGCTTGAAATTTTAAAGTATCTATTTTTCAAAATTATTTATGCCTATTGTGATGTTGTTGTTTTTTAATTAAAGGAGAAATTTGAATATTTTCATGTTCTTTCAATAAATCTTAATGATTTTCCATAAAATAGACGAATTCAAATTATTTATACATTACTTTAATTGGATAGGCGTAACATTTAAATGAATAACCGTATTTTAATGAAAAACAAAAATTATTTGTGCTACTTTAATGAAATAAAAACAAAATAAAATTTAATTTTTAATAACATACCTTGCAAAAATTTTCTGAAAACTCAAACATTAATATAAATAACTACTTGCAAGTCAAACACAATATTTGAAACACCATAAATTGTAGGTACTTGTAGGTACTTGTTCGCGCATCATTCTGCGAATGTTGGGATTTCACGCAAAAACCATCGTTGCGATATTAATACCGCATATTATTGGGCCAAGCGGTGAAATGTTTTTTGTGTTGTTTTCTTATATAAGCGTCATCTGGTCGTATACCGCTTAATTTTACAAACAAATCGATTTCCTTTTTTTGAGTGATTTTACATTTTTGAACGGTTTTGCATTAATTATAACATCCACTATTCACTATGTAATTTATTGGGCCCAGCGGTGATATGTTTTTTGTGTCGTTTTCTTATATAAGCGTCATCTGGTCGTATACTGCTTAATTTTCCAAACAAATCGATACCTTTTTTGAGTGCTTTTACATTTTGAACGGTTTTGCATTAGTTATAACATCCACTATTCACTATGTAATCAAACAAATGTTGCGGGAACCGTTAATTAAGTCTAGAAATTACGGATATTTTTGTTTCACCTTGGTTTTCCCCCTTCAAAAGAAAAAAGGTGGGTGTCGGAATAGGTTGCACTTTTCAGATGCCCACAAATGCCGCCCCTAATTGTGTGCCGCCCAGGGCGGACCACCCCCACCGCCCCCCTAGCTACGCCACTAGTTCAAAGTAAATATAGAACAAACTATTTGAATGGAAGGTTTATCTTTATATGGCTACTTCAGCGGCGTAGCGTGGGTATGTGCCGCCCAGGGCAGAAACGAAATTTGCCGCCCTCCCCCTTCCAAAAAATATATTAACGCTATAAGATAAAAATAAAAAATAATTAAAAAGTAATAATAAGAATACTATACAGGGTGGCCAAAAAAAGTGGGACCGCCTAGAGCAATCTTGCGGAATATGTATAAAATTATTTTTAGAGCGGTTTTCAAACCGTACAATTATTCTTACTAACTCAAAGCATTACGTCATTATTTCGTTAACTTCCGGTAGCCATCTTTACATTTTATTTAATATATATATATTTTTTTATAATGACAAAAATAACAGCAGAAGATCCTGATTAAAAATTTGTGAATTGAAGAACAATGGGGAGCTAGGCGAATGATTACTGAGTTTCCAAATAAAGTAAAACAAGCCTTAATCGACTTTGTAAAAAAATTGATGCCGATGTTACGATAGCACGAAAACCAGGAAGCGGCCGCCCGAGATCCGTTATAACAATGCGGAACATTCGGCGTGTAAGTGAGCTTATTTGTAGCCAGGAAGATAACCTCACAGCCACAAAAGTCCACGGGAAATTGAAAGAGAAACTGGCATATCACGAGGAACAGTGCAATGGATTATAAAAAAAGATTTTCAACTTCGAACGTACAAACGTGTGATAGGGCAGGTTATAAACGAAAACTGCAAATTAAAACGCCAGAACCGAAGCCAACAGTTACTTGATAGGTTTCAAAACGAGAGAAGTATACGAAGCATTTGGTTTACGGACGAAAAGATATTTACTCTCGCCGCACCAGTAAATTCACAAGATGATCGTGTTTATTCTGAAGCAGGAAAGGAAAAAACAAGTTCCTTCAACGAGACTCATTCGCGAACGTGAACATTTCAGTCATGGCATCATGGTTTCGGTAGGTGTATCTCGGGTGGGAAAAAACAGTGTAGTATTTGTTGAGCCTGGAGCGAAAGTGAACAGTGAGTATTATTATGATCACGTCGTAAGACAAGGATTGCTTCCGGATATTAGAGCAAGATGTAATCATCATAACTGGACAATGCAACAAGACGGAGCTCCTTCACACCACGGCAATAAACACGATAAACTATCTTCGTCGGAAGAATGTCACCTTCATTGAACCAGACATGTGGCCACCAAAAGCCCGGATCTAAACTCGATAGATTATGCTATATGGGGGGCCCTCCAACAAAAAGTCTACTTTCGTCGTAAATTTTCAACAATAGATCAACTGAAATTGGCCCTTGTTGAAGAGTGGCAAAATTGGTCTCTGCTGTTTATAAACAAGAGCATTGACCAGTGGCGAAGACGTTTAGAAAAAAACTGTTGAGAACCGAGGAGGACACATTGCATTTGAATTCTGATTTTATATAAATTAACATTTGGCAATAACTTACTTGATGTTTTTGTAGAAAACATTTACCAAAAAAAATATTATTTGAAATTATACAAGACGGTCCCATTTTTTTGAGCCACCCTGTATATTTTTATGTTAAAAAGAAAGGCTTCATTTCTTTAATGAAATTAAAGTTTCAACTTTTTTCTCATGGCTCAAGCTTTCATGTATCAATGTTTTCATCCATACCATGCTCAATAGCCAAAATATCACAGATTAGACAATTTTGGTGTATTCGTAATTGATCGTCATTAATTTTTCATTAAAATAATTTTAGATAAGCCTACTAACACCTTGCATTACTTAAGACAGTTTTAAGCAATGTTCGAATTAATTATATTATTTTAGGCAGGGTAACTTCGAGCTTAAATATATTTATAAACTTAAATAAATCACCTAGTCTTAAATTTATTATTATTTTTTTTCTATTCATGGAGTTAAAATATTCATTGCCTGTCTATGTCATGTGGCACATTTTGAAAACTCTAATTTGAAAGACAACATTTTAAAGTCCAGTAGATTAGATGGTGTACGAAAATCATGTCTGTTTTCTAAATTCTATATAACTCCAAAAGCCTCACACGAATTTATACACTAATCTCATCTTATGAAGTAGCCAAATTTCTTCTTAACTTTTATTTTACATAGCTTGGATACATACACATTTGCTTCGATCACCAAAAATTTGCTCTCTTGTTCTTTGATTGGAAGGTTCGATTAAACTAATGAGGTCTTCACATAAAATTGTATCAAATGTCAAAGGATCCCCAAAGTATTCCTTTCCATTATTTTCACTGTGAGTAGCCACTGCTAAGAAATTGTTGTGTTGAGCACTATACGTTGTAAAGAATTTCGGGCTTTTTTAAAAATATAACTTTGAAATTAAAAAGATTTCATTGTGACTAGCAAAGTTCCTACGTCTGTTCTTGTCTTGAGCTTTTTGTCTGCTCAATGGTATATTCAATATTTTGTATCCTGAAGTCTAAATGCCTGGCTTCCATCTGTGTTTGGACATGGAAAAGAATGCGTAACAACGCTCAAGTGTACTAAAATAATTGGAAAATTCGTTTCAGTTGGAGTATCTTGTTAAAAAATTAGGTTTAACTGTTTGAACAAGTTTTACATGAGATTTTATGTTTTTGCGCCTTTGTTAAACTCTTGTATACTTTCCAGCCCTTAAGAACTATTAACACACGTTGGGCTTGTGCAGTCCATTATTTTAAGATCATAATTTTTTTTTGAAAATCAGTTCAGAAATATCGTAAGCAGATTCGCTTTTGCTTGAATAAAATCTTTGAAAGTTTCTACAGCGTATCCTTTTATATTTCAATTTTTACATATCACATAACTGGACTTTTGATCCTTATGTCAAATATATGAAGAGCTATCAAATACAATGGAACAATATTTGGTATCTTGTTATTGAAAAAAGATGATTTTTCGTAAACTGTATCTCCTAAAAATGCTTTGAGCTCAGTTTGAATTTTATATGACAAGTTTTTACCCTTTTTCCGACAATGTTCTGGGAGTGCTCGAACGTAATTTGCAAGCTAATGCATTAGTTCCAGAGTATTGCCTTTATTTGCAACAGTATTGCCCTCTCTATGAACTCAAAAAGTCACATTCAATTTTGCCAGGATTTAATAATATCAAATATTGTAACAAGAACTACTTGCCACAAATAATTGTCAGTCTTTATTAATAGTCTATTTTTTTAATCCTATTTCTGATTCCTTCCATTTGCAAAAACCTTTGGTAATTTTGAGTACTTATTGAGTACTTATCTTGGCTTAATTTTATTAAAATTTACTTACACCTTTTAACAATTAGCTAATTAACAACGAGGAATTTGCGCTAAATTTTGTATTTATGTGTGCAACGTTTTAATTCCACTACATAAGCAATTGTTTCCATTATTTTTGTTTATGCCTCAAAACAAAAGACATTAAAAGTTAAATAAGCCATATAAATACGCCCCAAATTTTTTTCTAGTAGTTTCAATTTCATTAAAATCAAACTTAAATCAATCGCCATGCTGCCATTTTTAAATTTGTGACTGATGTTTTGATTTTTTATGTGACTTTATAGTATTTTTGTATGCTGATTCCAAATATGACAACCATTTTTAAATCCTTTATTACGTATCACGTTCGGTTTTTGACAAAACCTTAAAAATGTGTTAACATGGTTAATGATTATATATATAAGAAAAGTATATATGAAAAGTATGCCATTTGGTGTGCCCATGATTTTGCGTGAGCCTTCAAGTCATGTGACAGACTGCTATTTTTGCATGACGAATGTTGTTCAATTCAACAAGAGGAGCACGCACAATCAGTGGAGATTCAATAAAGCGCAGTATGAAAGCACTTCTTCCATTTAATGGAAACACAGTATCATCACTTCCAGTGGCACACTCGGTAACATTTAAAGATAACAGAGCAGACAGTAAGTATTAGCCCAATAAAGTGTGGCCACCAAGAGAAGAATTTACCCAGGAAGCTACAGTGTCAAGTTACAGCCTTTGGGAGAAGCACATTGAGCTCTCCTTCCACGACTCCATATAAAATTGATGTTAATAAAAGCGTTTGTCAAGAGTATGGACACATTTTCCCTATACGTTTCGGTGGCCTGCGTGCAAAGAGAAAAAACGGGTGCACAAAATTGAGCAGCATCCATTTTTTTCGCAATATTTTACAAAATTTGCTGCGCGGTAATTTGAAACTGCTGCGCGGCGTCAGTCAGATGTCTGCGCAACCGCACAGCTTAAAGGGAACATTGATATGGACCATACTGGCTCTGGATTTCTATATTTGTCGGAGAAATTTCCACGAAGAAGTGAAGCAAAGTTGACTGCAGATATATTTGTTGAACTGCAGATTCGAGGCGTAATGAAATATAAGCAGTTTACATCTACATTGGCCACGGTTGAACTGGAAGCCTTGAATGCTTTCTAAGATTTTGTCAACAATTTTTTAGGTAACTTCAAGTCAGACAGTTACCAAAATCTTGTTAAGACCATGGTAGCCAAATTTTGGGCTTTGGGTTTCCGCATATGTGTCTTATTGCACTTTTTTGACTCTCACGTTGACTACTTTCCTGTAAATCTTGGTGCATACAGTGAAGAGCAGGGTGAAAGCTTCCATTAGGCTATTTGTGCAATACCAAGTTCGATGGAATTGGAATATTTTTGCTGAATATTGCTAGTCATTGAAACGTTATAATCCTGGTGCTGCTCAAAAACGAAAATCATTGAAAAGACAAAGCACAGAGTAATCGATAATTAATAAATGTAATTCTGCTTTTATATTGCGCTTTGGTTAATAATTTTTTTTTACTGCCAATAGTTTTCTGCATGGTTGACGTTTATTATCTATCGTATATTTTGTTGGTGGTTTATTAAATTTTCCTATATTATAAGATATATTTAATATATATTTTATATAAAATTATTAAATTTCGAATTGTAAAAAAATCCTGACATCAAATGCAAAAACCTTTGCCTTTTTCGGATTCAGCATATGTGAAAACATATAGAACAGTTGCATTTATTGAAACATCAGACAATGTGCAGCATGGTGTTATATATACCAGCATATTATTGTCATACTGTCAGCCCCTATGTTTTCCAGCTAATTTAAAATTAGATTCAGAGGTTTTTAGATTTATAATGGAATTTGAAGTTTTGGCATTATAAGCGCTCTCGTATTTTAACATAGTTCTTCATTTCGTTAATTTTTTTCTTTCTTCGCTTTTCTTTTCTTTTATTTAAATTTATATTCACGTTTTAACAATTAGCTAATGAACAACAAGGAATTTGCCGCCCCCTAAAAAACAACAGCAAAAAAAAATTTACAACAGGGGTGGCTGTCAAATTTTAAGAGTCAATGAATTTATCGCCACATCAGTGTAACGTTCTAATACTAATTTAGCCTCTATTTTTTTTTATTACAGTAGTATTAGTATCAGAAGAATTTATATCCAACTAGCAGACCCGACGTGCATTGCAACAACCTCAGTGAAAATGAATAAATTTAAAGAAACCAATGAGTGGAATATTTTTTTAAAATTCTGCCAGAAACCTTCGCCGAGGTGTGCAAAAAAAGTCAAAGTTTCATAGCAAACTGATAAATAAATAAATAATTAAATAGCTTACAAAAGAAGAAACGATATTTAGGGGCCGGGTCACAAAATGAGGGATAATTTAATTTTTTAGTGCCATTGTACTCAAGCTATATTTCTTAATATCGTGTAAAATTGAATAGGGAATACAATTATTAACGTGCAGTAAAAAATACTTTTTGGGCCCCCAGCTCCGAGGGAATAACATTAAAAGTTCAGTGCCCTTTAGTAATTTAATATAGGCTCTTAACTTTTTTATATACTAAGTTTGGTCAAAAGCCAGTTATTTTCTCATAAGCTAACGCTGAAACTAATTTTTATATAGCTAATATAGGGGGAAAACTGACAACTAAGGTGCCACCAAGCCCATTCGGTGCAAGATGTTAATTTCAAAAACCTCTTCATTTTCAATCAGTTTCATAATGGATATATTTATCAAGGTCTTTAAAAAGTGAATATGAAAAACATATACGAAAAAAGACATTTGGGGCCCTCGGCCTCGAAGAAATTGACATTAGAAATTCAGTGCCCTTAAGTATTTCAAAATGGGCTTCCAATTTTTTGTATACAAAATTTGGTTAAGAGCCATTCATTTACTCAGTAGCTAACGAAAAAAACTAATTTGTATTAATAGCTCATATTAGCAAAAACGACATTAAGGACCCCAGGGCCCATTCAGGGCAAGATATAAAGTTCAAAACACCTGTTCATTTCAATATGGATGATAATGGATACGTATATCATTATTTTTCAAGATCGATAATAATTGAAATGGGGAATAAAATCTTAAACGTTTAAGAAAAAAGTCATTTTTCGCCCCCAAGCCTGAAGGAATGATCATTAGGAGTTCACTGCCCTATAGTATATTTATATTGGCCGTCAAGTCTTAATATACAAATTTTGGTTAGGATGCATCAAATTTTTACATTAGCTAACGCTTAAACTAATTTTTATATAGCTCATATATATAAAAAAAATACTTTATTCGCCCCCGGCGCATAATGAGTTTTAAATTTAGAAAAAGATGTTGACATTTACCATCCCGAGGAGCGTACTCAACAGTCTCTAAAAGTTTCATGACGATCGGATGAATGGTTTAGTCAGCGATAAAGACATGCACACACACACACACACACACACACACACATCACACACTTTCATTATATATATATATAGAAGAAGAAATTTAAGGGATTCAGGGCCCATCCGGTGCAAGGTGTCAATTTCAAAAATCTGTTCATTTTAAATCAGTTTCATCACGGATATATTTCTCAATATCGTTATAACGTGAATGGGAAAATATCTTAAACATGTACAAAAAAAGGGTATTTAAAGCCTCCGCCCCGAATTAATTGACATTAGAAGTTCAGTGCCCTTACGTATTTTAATATGGGGTACACAGTTTTTTAATACAAAGTTTGGTTAACATCCATTCATTTACTTAGTAGCAAACAGTTCAAGGTAAATTTTATATAGCTCATATAAGCAAAAAACGACATTAAGGGTCCCCAGGGACACATTTGTGCAAGACATAAAGTTCAAAAACCTGTGTCCTTTCAATATGGGTAATAATGGTTGAATTTATCATTATTGTTCAAGATCGTTAATAAATGAATGGGGAATTAATTATTAAAAGTTTAAGAAAAAATGCATTTTGGGCCCACTAGGCCCGAAGAAATGGACATTAGTAGTTTATTGCCCTATGGTATTCTTTATAGTTTTTGTATAATTTATATACAAAGTTTAGTTTAAGATCCATCAATTAACACAGTAGCTAACGCTTAAAATAATTTGTATATAGCTAATATAAGGGAAACATTACATTTTAGGCTCCTGGCGCCCAATGAGTGTTAAATTTCGAAAAAAAACTAGCCAGTTACCATCCCGGGAGCATACTCAACTCTTTCGAGAAGTTTCATGACGATCGGATGAATGGTTTAGTCAGCTATAATGGACATGTACACACACTCAGAGAGACATACTTTAATTTTATATATATATATATATATATATATATATATATATATATATATATATATATATATTATATATATATATATATATATATATATATTATATATAGATAAGATGAAGGGTCTCAGGGCTATCAGTTCAACATATGACGTTTCGAAAATGTGTTCATTTATATTAGTTTAATAACAAATATATTTATCTTTATTGCTTAATATCGTGTAAAATTGAATGGGGAATACAATATTACATTTTTAGAAAAAAAGACAGTTAGGGCCCCAACCCAAGTGGAGATGGACATTATGAGCTCAGTGCCCAATAGTAATTTAATATAGGTTCTTATTTTTCTATATACCACGTTTGATCAAAATCCAGTTATTTTCTCATTATCTAACGATTAAACTATTTTTATATAGCTAATATAAAAAAAATACATTAAGAGGCCGCGTCGCCTATTCGGATCAAGACGTACATTTCAAAAACCTCTTCATTTTAAATTCAGATTCATCATGGATAGTTTCTCAAGATCGTTAAAAACTAAATGGGAAATAATATCTTAAAGAAAACCAAAGAAGACATTTGGGGCCCCCGGCCTATTCGGTGCAATATATACATTTCAAAATGCTGTTCATTTTATTTCAAGTTCATCTAGGATATATTTCTTAAGATCGGTAACAATAGAACTTGAAATAACATCTTAAAATATATGAAAAAAAGACGTTAGGGGACCCCCGGAGATATAAACAGTAAAAGTTCAGTGCCCTTTAGTATTTTATTTGGGCTACCAAGTTTTGTGTATATAAATTTTTGGTTAAAATCCATCCATTTACTCCGTAGCTAACGCATAAACTATTTTTTATATATCTCACATTAACAAAAAAAACGATATCTAGGGCCCCCGGGCCCATTCCATGTAAAAGATTATTCTTTAAACCTATTTTCATTTCAATCAATTTCATAATGCATACATTTACTTATATTTCTGAAGATCTTAAAAAATTGAATGTTAAATAAAATATAAAACGTTTAGTAAAAAAAAACATTTGGGGCCCCTATCTCCGAGAGAAATGATATTAGGAGTTCAGTGCGCCTTAGTAATATCTATAAAGACTTTTAAGTTTTTATATACAAAGATCGTTAAAAAATAATGGGAAATAATATCTTTAAAATATTTTTAAAAAGACATTTCGGCCCTCCATCCCCGGAGAAATAAACATTATATGCTGAGTGCTCTTTGTGATTTGAATATGGGCTTCCAAGGTTGTGTATACAAAATTTGGTTAAGATCAATTCATTTATTCAGTAGCTAGGGCATAAACTAATTTTTATATAGCTCATATAAGCAAAAGTGGACATTAAGTGCCCCAGTGCCCATTTAGTGCAAGATAAATAGTTATTAACACATATTTATTTCAATCAATTTTATAATGGATATATTTATATATATTTCTCAAAATCTTTAATAATTAAATGGGGAATAAAATTGTAAACGTTTATGAAAAAAGACATTTTGGGCCCCCAGCCCCGAAGAAATGGACATTAGGAAATTAGTGCCCCATAGCATTTCAATATCCGCTACCAAGTTGTTACATACAAAGTTTGATTAAAAAGATCCATCAATTTACGCAATAACTATGGCTTAAACTAATTTTTATATAGCTCATATTAGAAAAAATTCCCATTATGGGCCCCCGGCGCCCCGTGAGTGTTAAATTTTGAAAAAAAGACTATTTCCATCCCGGGAGCGGACTCAAAAAGTCTCCAAAAGTTTCATGGCGATCGGATGGATGGTTTAGTCAGCTATAAAAGACATGCATACATACATATACATACATACTTTGATTTTTATTTATATAGATAAGGAGTTTGAAGATTTGTCAATTAAATCGTTCACAAGCTTTTTTATAGTTCCGTTTTTGTCTTTTAATAATTTCTTATTTGGCTTTTCTTTAATTTCGATTAAAAAAAAACAACTCTTCTTTCTTTTAAAATTTTCATTTTAAGAAACTAATTAATGATTAGGAATTTGCCGCCTCTGGCAAAGTGCAACCCGGGGCATTTGCCCCTCTGCCCCCCCCCCTCGCTCGCTATTGTGCTACTTTTGTTTCCCCTTAAAAGATTGTACACTTATTATTTTTTTTTAAATTCTATACAAAAATAATCAGAGAGATTTATTTTTTAAATTATTTTTATTAAAAGAGATAAATCACAAGGTATCTAATGTCTTTGTGTTAAAAATAATTTATCTTTGTCAACCATGTTTCGTTATACTCACTTACAACTTGAGGGAATATGGTAAGTTTTTCTACTCAACTTCTTTAGCATTAAAAACAAATTATTTTAAAAAGTGAAAGCATTTTTCAAGAACCGAAAACTTGACTATCCGAAGTTTATTTTACGCCGAAGGCTATCTTAATATGGGAAGTCAATTTTTTAAAAAGTATCACTTATTCGAGTAGAATAAAACTATCGGCTATTCATTTTGTACTTCTCGAATGTTACAGTTAAATCTTCTGAATAATCAATATGCCACGACATAATCTAATATAATTGTTGTGGTATACAAAAAAGATTTTATAAAGTGTGTTAGTAATTAAATGGTGCCCTTATATTCCATGCTAAGATGATTGTATCATGCTTTGAAATTGGCAGTCGTACCCATGAAAGAAAATTCCGTCCGTAGCTAGTTCCATGGCACTACAAGGCAAACCGGCAACAGTCTCTAGTGTAAGAACACGTTGTTGGATATCTCTCATTGCAGGATAAGCAACTTTTCTGGATACGTCACCCGAATAGTGTCCCATTTCGTTTTGTGGTAGAGCTGGGAGTTGAGTTAATGGAATTGGAAGTTCTTTGAAATCAAGCACTGTTTGAGGGATGGAAATAAATTATATGTATCCATGTTAGGCATATTTTTGAAAGTCATGTAATTCTCGTTATTTAATTCAAAGAAATTATACTAATTCATTCTAAAAAACAATATGTTTATATATATGTATGTATATATATTTAATTTTGTTTCATGAATTTATATTTTGTTTACATCTATAGGGATTAACATATTATCTCGTACCTTTATCTTTTTAATTTTTTTTAATACACATTTCAACATTCATATATTAAATGCATTTTGATAAATGTGTGTATGTATATATATATATATATATATACACATATAACGTATTTAAGAGACTAAATCACTCCATCTCACATACACATATCTTTTTTAATGATTGTCTAATGGGCGCACCTTTCAATGATGTTATTCCTAGGTCCTGTGTCTGATCTACACCATAGTGTGTCCATATGTCAAGAGAAATGCTTGCACAAGTTTTTATCAGTTTTATAACAGCTGAACCACATGAACCTCGACAAGATGTTGGGTGATACAGCAGGGCTTCTCTGATTGTTTGGCCAGCCGTTAATGCTACATTGTATGTAATTAAGATATTTGAAATAAGGAAGTAAATCTTTGGTATAATTTACTCATCATGAATAAATAAACATTGGAGAAACATTTTTGTTTAAATTGATCGAATGAATTGAAGTGTTCATTATCCAGTAACCTAGATAAATAAAACAAAATTTATTTTGAAATTTAAAAAAAAGTGCATACAATTGTTAGTAAAACAATATATAAAAGTTTACCCACCATCCACATTTTGTTCAATTTTTCTGATGTAAGTCTCTTGCCGTCCATTGCTAATAACATTCCTTATGCCATAGTGAGCTTTCTTAAACATTTCTGCTCTAACAACAATGTCCTGGCCGTCTGATTGAACGGTAATGCAGAATTTGTTTATCAACGCCTCCTTCGTGTAATTGGGTAGCGCGTTAGCCATTGCTTGCAAAGAATTCTTTGTTTCCAGTATCAAGTCTATAAGGTCCGTGTCTTCCATCTCACAAACTAGAGTAACCAGGAGATCTTCTGGGGCGCTACTTCTTAAGATTTGTTTAGGCCTCAGCACTGCAAATCTTACGCCTTTTCGGAACAAAATTATTGTACAGTTTTGTTCTTCGTGGGTTGTTTGGACCATGTTACATGTTGTCTTCACAAAAATGACCCCGCACCTTCTTCCTGGTTGTTCTGTTATGGTAGGAAGTTGTGCTAGAATATTTCCAGATCCTTGGCGTAGTATTCCATTGAGTCCTTGTGTGACGACTCTCGCGAATAATTCTCCAAGTTTTAATATGAATTTTTGTGCGTCATGGTGTCGGAATTCTCTTTGCAATTCACAGATCTTAAGTTTAGGACTGAGTCTATCATATTCCATACTGTCCTTCTGCTCCCAATCATCTGGTAATAGCTGAGCTGTTTTTTCAGTTAAAAAGAATATTATTGAGCAAAAATAAGATATTATAACTTAAGAGTAAAAAAAAACAAACAATTATGTATTTATTGTTATTTTTAAAAAAAATCTATTCAAGTTTGATTTAAACATTTTGAAAATGCGAATGAATTATTTAAACATATGGATTATTATATTATATATTTTCCTTAACAAAATTATCTTATCTTATATTATCTTATCTTATCTGTTTACAGACGCTCCTTCTATACAGAAGATTATTGCCTCCTACGCTTATCTATTGTTTGTGATTAGTCCTGCATTTTTATTAGAGATTTAAATGTTGATAAAGTGTTGGCTTTCCTGGTTTCTTCAGGCAACCCATTGCGCGCCCGAATTCCGGACGGGAAGAACGAAAACTTGTATGTGTTTGTTCTTGCATACGGAATAAGAAAGGTGTTTTTATCCTTATGTCTATCTGAGGGTTGTATTAAGTTATCTTTGTGTTGTATTTCTAAATTAGAATTAATTGCTTTATGTATGATTACTACTTTGCACTTGGTTCTTCTATCCTCTAGTGTTTCAAGGTTTAATGATTTAACTAATGGTGTTATTCTTGTCAGTTTTGAATATTCTCCAGTAATGAATCTGGCAGCTCTTTTTTGAATTTGGTCTAGTTTATCAATGTTTTCTTTGGTGGATGGGTTGCATACAGAAGATGCATATTCTAGTACAGGTCTCACCAAAGTGAGGTAGCATTTTAGTTTTATATCTCATTTTCTGTGTTTTTTTTTCTAGCGAAAAATGTTTGGGAACTCATTTCACATCTGTTTTTTTAACTTATGTCAGAAAATACTATAAAAGTCTATAATTGAATTTACCACTGAACACAAATTTTATTGTACAGATATTTAAAGAAATAAACGTTTTTATAAGAAAATGAGAGACTCAAAGAGTTTATTTATAATAAAAACCGACCTGACTATATACTATATAGTTTATGTGGAAAAATGTATTCTACTGTCTTATAATACTGGTACCGTATAAGCTTTAAAACAACTTCCAACATTTGGCCAAAAAAAGTATGGGAACTCGGTTCCCATGAGTTCCCACTGAAAAAAGGCACTGCTCATAAGTATTTTGCATCCCTTGTTTGGGTCATTTTCTTTTCCATGAATGCAATATTTTGAATGTATTTGTTTCTTTTTCTTTGTTACTCTTAACAGTTGACACTTTATTTCTGGGTGGAATGGCATACTCCTGTTAGTTTACCATTTTATCAATTCATCCAAGTCTTTTTGTAAAATTTTGCTATCTTGTTCTGATTTAATGTTCTCTAGATTATACAATCATCAGCAAATAACCTAACTTTTGTTCCTGTTGAGATGTTGTTGGGTAAATCATTTATATAAATTAAAAAGAGTAAGGGACCTAGCACAGTTTCCTTGTGAAACTCCTGAGTTAACCTTTATTGGTGCAGATTTAGATCCATTAATTATTACAGTTTGCTCCCTGCCCAAAAGGAATTCTTGGATCCAGTGATGTAAGGAGCCTGAGATTCCAAAGTAGTTAAGTTTTTTAAGTAAACTAAGGTGGTGAACTTTGTCAAATGCTTTTGAGAAGTCTAGTAATATTGTGTCTATTTGATCATTATTGTCTAAGCCTTTTGATAGTTCATTTATTAAACATATTATTGATATGAGCAAAACTTCTCACCCCGAAAAGAAAGCTGAGTTTATACAAGCTCTCTCCAACTCACTAGACTCTGACCTGCCAGGCAATAGCACCAAGGAGCATCTCAGACAGACCATCCACAGTACAGCCATGCAGATCTTCGGAAGAAAAAGGACCAAAAACAATGACTGGTTTGAGGCCAACTCTGCCACACTCACCCCTGCTCTAGAAGAAAGAAGAAGTGCCCACCAAAATACAAGCACTCCCCAAACCCACCAACACTGCAGGCGAACAGATTAGCCAGGAGCAATGTTCAGAGATTAGCTAGGCAATGCGCAAACGACTACTGGCTCAAACTCTGTCAGAGCATCCAGCTAGCGGCCGACACCGGTAATATAAGGGGGATGTATGACGGCATTAAAAAAGCCATGGAACCTTCTAAGAAATTCATAGCCCCACTGAAGTCCTCAACAGGAGAAATAATCCGCGACAAGTCTAAACCGATTGACAGTTGGGTGGAGCACTATTCAGAACTTTACGCCCAACAAAACCACGTAACCCAAGATGCCATCGATGCCATCCAAAGCCTCACCCTCATGGCAGAACTGGACGACATACCCACCCTGGCAGAACTAAAAGAAGCTATTGAGCGATTACCTATAGCCATGGCCCCCAGTCAGGACGGAATCCCACCAGAGATCATCAAGTGCGGCAGTAGTGTATTGCTGGAACACCTGCATGGCCTCCTCTGCCAGTGCTGGGAAGATGGAGCAGTACCAGAGATATAAGAAATGCCAACATAATAACCCTGTATAAAAAAGGAGACAGAAGCGACTGTGACAACTACAGAGGCATTTCTCTCCTTAGCAACGTGCGTAAGGTCTTTGCACGCGTTTCCGACCAAGACATAAGGATCTGCAAAGCCTCCCTAACTCTGGCCTGGCTCTCAAAAAGAGTCTGGAATAGCAAAACGTTGACCATCAGAACCAAAATTGCTGTGTACCGAGCATGTCTTCTAAGCACCCTCCTTTATGCCAGTGAATACTGGACCCTACACACCAGGCACGAAAGGAGATTGAGTGCTTTCCATTTTCGCTGTCTCCGGCGCATCCTGGGAATCGCCTGGCAGGACCATGTCACCAACAATGAGGTGCTACAACAGGCGAATATACAAAGTATGACAACTCTTCTCCGCCAGCGTCGGCTCAGATGGTTGGGACATGTTCGCAGTTTGGAGAATGGCAGAATCCAAAAGGACATCCTCTACTCTGAGCTAGGAAAAGGAAAGAGACCTCACCTCCGTTTCAAAGATGTCTGCAAGAGAGACCTCAAAGCTATTGGCATCGACATAAATGCCTGTGATGAACTCACTGGGGACAGACACAGATGGAGAAAGGCGTTGACTGCCGGGCTAGAAGCAGGAGAAAGAGACATGCGGCAGGTCGCAGACGCGGACCGCCAAAAGAGGAAAAGGAGAGCTAATCAGACAACCACAGGTGCTGCCTTTCAGTGCCAGAAGTGCGGCAAAGGCTGCCATTCGCGAGTGGGCTTGTAAAGCCACAACAGAAGCTGCAGGGCCATGCGCGATGATCCCACAGGAGCACAGAAACTTCCGTCGTCTCACGAGACATAAGGAAAGCCAACCATAAACCTATTAATTGTGTTTCACACGATCTGTTTTTTTCTAAAGCAGTGTTGATGTGGGCATATGGCTTTATGTTTGTCTAGGTGGCTAACTATTTTACTATATGTTATGTGTTCTAGTAATTTACATGTGATACTAGTAAGTGAAACAGGTCTGTAGTTACCAGGGTCTGATTTATCACCTTTCTTAAAGAGTGGAGTTAAGTTAGCTAATTTCCAATCCTGCGGCACTATACCCGAGTTTATAGATACTTGAAAAGGAACTACAAGGATTGGGGACAGTTCATTGCTTAGGTCTTTTAATAACCTTGCAGGCAATTCATCTGGGCCAGTGGCTTTGTTTATTTTTTAAGTTTTTTAGGAGTGAATGCATACCTATCTCGTCTACAGTTATGTTACCTATTTGTTCCATTTCATTTAAATTTATTAAAACTTCCATGTCGCCTGCGGCAGAGAATGGCGATGCAAAATATGTGTTAAGGATATCAGCTTTAGTCTCATTTTCATTATAGGTTTTATCATTTGAGCCTTGTAGTCTGGCTATGTCAGTAGGTTCAATTTTTTTTTAGATTCGATAAAGGACCATAAGTTTTTATTGTTATCTTTAGAAATTAAATTGTTTTTATATTTATTTAAGAGGTTTCGACTAAGTGTTTGTGTCAAGTGTTACATCTTTAAGTACTTTTTGTGTATCCATTTTGAATTGCTAGCCTTAAATTTCTTAAATAAGTTCTCTTTTTGTTTGAATAGCTTTTTAAATTTAAAATTGAACCAGCATTCGTTAATTTTATTTGATGCTACTTTTGTTGAAACATTTTCGTCTATAATAGTTTTTAGCTTTGATTTTATATCTTTCCAAATTTCTTCTACTGGGCTATATGTATTAAATTTACATAGGAAATTTTGTTGGAAGTTAGCCGCTGATTGGTGTAGTTTTATGGAATTAAATGATGTTATTTAATGTATAAATATTTAAATCTTGTTTAAAATATTTGTAGATTTAAATAAGAAATTTTAATAGTTATCTAAAATTTACTATATCTTTAAAAATAATTTTTAAAATTACATTTACATGTTATTTTATGTAGCAGACCCTTTCAGAGCATATAAATTAAGATTTACATAAAACATGTAAATACATGTGTAACGAAACAAGTCAAATTATCAACCATTTGTTGATTTTTTTCTATGTAAAATATTTTTAATCGATTTTCTTTAATGTTACCCCTTTGAATGTTGTAATGCATTTATTTATGAAATATGAAATATTTATTAAATTTTTAAACAGATATAGAATAATACGTTTTTTAAAACCAAGTAAGAATATTTTAGAATGGGCCTCTCCCTCTTTGCTGCAATTTTAATTGAATAAACATCATGTTACATATATAATTTTCACGTTTATTTCATGTGCGAAAATATCTCTCTTTAAATTTTATGACATATTTGTTTTTATAAATGTTTGAAAACATGTTTTCATTTCAATGCCATAAAACGTTTTTCTTAGGTCTTAAAGGTAGAGCTTGTAATGATGCATCATCTATAGTCGGTAGAAACGTATATTTCTGCACCATCAAGATTAGTGGGAAACCAGGAGTTAGGTTATTATTTTAAATTGTAAATTTAAAGGAAATATCAAACCCATGACTCTATTGAACAATATCTTATACGAAACCCCAGTTTATAAAATTTAAGTTCTTATTTACTTGTACTGTTGATACATGGAAATGTTTCCTAACATTAGATAATATGTAATAATTTAAAATTACAGTCATATGTGTTCTTATTTTTAATTTCTAACAAATGTTACTCACAATGTTTTCTGCTGTTAAACAGCTCGTTGACATCGGGAGCACCAACTGATGCAGCATTTGGTTGACTACTCGGCAATTCTTGGATAAACTTTTGCTCTGTTACAAGGAAGCAACATATTTTTTGTACGAACAGAAACACATAGAGCCAATCCAATTAGCATTTGACTTCATCAGTATTAAAACATAAACATAGAAATTCGTTAATTTTATTGATATATTTTTTTTAAAGTTAAATATTACATTTTCAAATCTTAAACTAATGTAAGGTTTTTAAATTTATTTTATGAGAAGTATTTTGACGTCACACCCCTCCCACACACACATATACACACTCACAGAGTAACACACTTACACGATATTTATAATAAAATGTTGATAAGTCATTTAATTCAGTAATTGCGCTGTCATTTCATTAAGAGTCGACATCAGGTTATACAGTTTTGGGCAAGTTTAAAATTATCATTATCTTACAATTTGTCAATTCCTACCTGCCATCTATTTTTAAGTCTTTAGAAAAACAAATAATTCAAGAGATAAATTGAAAAATGTCTTTATACAATATACAGCATCAACTGTAAATTTTCAAAATGAACTTTAAATTTTCAACAACTAGTGTAGCATTTTAATGTAATGGTGGACCGGAAACGAAGTTCAGGGGGGCAACCAGTGAAAAAAAAATGAATTAAAGCTTTATAAAAAAAGTTTTTTATAAATAAGTAAGTAAGTATTTTTATATCAATTTTATGCAGTGAAACTATTATTTTTCTTAATACATTGTTTAGAAGGAAACATATTGTTTAGATTTTTAAAAAAATTTAAATGGTTTGAAAAAATTTCGATAAATAATTATAGAAGACCATTTCTTGGAAATCATCAAGTAGGATGAAATAAATTAGTACAATTCATCACCTTAATTCACATATGAAATATTTAATGGAGTGGTTCACATATTTATCATTTTACCTTATTGCTCTGAACGTCTCTGTGAAAAACAAGTAATCCAGACGGTTCACAATTGTCTTTTACTCCACTCAATGTTTTGGTCAAAAACACCTTCATTGTTAATTTGTCTATTAGAGAGTTTAATATTTCAGTTTTTACGCAAATTATGTAAAAAGGTTTTTTTTAAAATCATTTTAACCCCATTAAAATAAATGTTTCATAATAAATTAGCACAGCAATTTCCATTACATAATGGATTTTCCCAATATGACTTTTACCGATGGGGCCGTCCATAAATGACGTCACGCAACTTTGTCCGATTTTTTACCCCCTCTCTCCACCTCGTCAAGCTTCGTCACAAAAAGTTAGACCCCCCCCCTCTAAAAATACGTCACAAAGCTTTGACCCCCCCCCTTTCCAAAAAAAAGCAACCTTAACTTCTATTTGAAAATAAGTACGTTTCAAATCACTTTTATTGTCATTTAAGTATTTATTATTATATTTATCTACATTGTAATATCGTAACCCGCGTTAAGCATTTTTTTTCAAAACGTTTAACCGGCCCTCAAAAAACGAACTGTGTTAACATCTTAGATTATATTTTATTTTAATGAATACAAATTAAACATTTACTATTAATCATCACGGTTAACGTCTTTGTTTAGAAAAAAAATATTTAAAAATAACATTTTTAAAATTTATTTTTAAAAAATCCCTCAATTGACTGATGGGCATCCCGTAAGAAAGAGGTCGGCAAACAGAGGTAAATAACCTCATCTGGGGTCAAAAAGGGAATTCTTGGGGGTAATGCATACTCATTTGGGACATAAAACATCCACTACAATCCACTAGATATATTAAAATACGTCATGTGTACGTGTACGCTTGGAACATAAGCCCATTATTGAACCGGTTCCTTCCAGAAAATGCATTTTTAAAAAAATATTACAACTATGTAGATTTCTTAACTACGTACTATAGGAAGACACCTAAATCACCCTACTTTCATTTATATTGACACGAGTGACAATAATCTTAATCCACGTGACTTGACTGTATCAAGTATCCTTTCTGTGATATTTAAAATTAATGCCTTCAAAACTGAGCTAAGAAGAAAAGTTGTTTTGTGCTCATCTCGAATTGCAATGTCAAGAATTTGATGCATTCAATAAAGTTAATGAATACTTGACAACTTTTAAATGTGCTCATTTATCATTATATCTAGAATGGCCAGGGGTGTTTGACCAAAAACCAACCGAACAATTATATCAAACTTAAAAGGTTTATAATTCTATCAAATAGATTCCACCCCCCCCCCATTTTTTTTTAAAGAAAAAGGATATTCCGTGACGTTTTGACTTAAAATATCTACACATAATCCTATTCTGATCATTTTTAGACACTTGTCATGCTTGTAAAACTCACCGATAGCATTTTTTTTTGGGGGGGGGGCTAACAACGATCCCCCATATCCCCGAGTCATGTGAGCAGTACCTAGAGTCTGGGAGTGGGGTGGGGGGGGGTAACGCACACATAAACTTGTATTATTTGGGATAACGGGCAAAAAAGTTCGCCGACGGAGCTGCGGTTACATCACAAATGCTTTGATGTCAACATCAAACGACACAGTGTAACAATTTTATTCGTTTTCTTGTGAGTTCTCAAACTTAAGGATTATAATTAGATTTCATTTTCGTCTCTTGATAGCTTACGCCAACCAGCATCTGATGGCCTACCGACCGGCACATTGAGAAGCACTGATTTAAAAACAAATTATTTTTTTTTAAATTCATTAAATAAATTGTAAGCCACGAAATATTTCAGTGGAAGTTTTAATTTAAAGTTACCCTTTTGATGTGACGTCACATTTCTTCAACCCCCTCCCTCCCCCTCGTCACGTATCGTCACAAAAGTGTGACCCCCTCCCCCCCCCCTTAGGAGCGTGACGTCATTTATGGACGGCCCCTATAAAAAAAGAATTTTAAATAAACATTTTGTGATACGATGATAATAATATGAATAATACTACTGTAATTGTAATAATAATAATAATTATGAAAATAATATAATAATAATAATAATTATGAAAATAATATAATAATAATAATAATAATAATAGAAAGTGTATTCATATTATAATCAATACAAGTCATGGACTAAAAAACGCAAAGTTCGGAAAAACGCAAGCCCAAACCATTTACATTTGATGGCATTTAAAAATATACAATAAATAAAATTAACCTTCATACAAAACATTTAATTGATGTAACTGAATCAAAAATTTAATTTATTTTTAAAAAGTTAAATTTAGCTTTAAAAACATTTTTTTTAAACTTTCTTTGTTGGGAATGATTTGTGCAGCGTTAATGATGCAGATACTCACTCTCGACGCAGTAGGTGGATTCCTCCGTATTTTTGTATTTGGGTTTCAGTCCTTAATCTCACAGAAGATTTGATTATTATTAATTGGCAAATTCAACGAGTTCCTTTGCGACATATTGTTCTGCTTAATTTCCTTGACTGTGAGATTTTTCAATCAAACAATCTCCATCAACTCAATCAGTTTGGAGTTCTTAAAATATGGCTATTCATGTCAAAGTATGTTTTGAAAAAACTGCCCGTGAGCTTTAATGGCTCCTGAGCGATAGCTGTTGAATTAACAAACACAGGCTATTGCGGGGAAAAAAATGAAATTCAACACTGACAAGGAGTATGAGCTCGTTCGTATTAATTCGGGAAATAAAAATAGAGTCGTTGCAAAACTACCGTCTGTGAGTTTATCACTTTAAGATCATGTCGCTCAACTTTGTGGTGGGATTCACCAAGAAGTGTCAAAGTAGAACTAAGCATCACGAGTGACGATTCTGAACATATTATCAATTAAAACTATTTATCTTATACCGGAGTGGGGGCAGAGTTACCTTTTATTGTACGGCGCAGTGGTCAGTTCTGAAGTTAATGATCAACTCATGCATAAAGTAAAGTTTTTACCATGCCCACAACTCAACCCACACAATCTGGCAAGCCACCCCACACACAACCTGGCATGCCTCCAAACACACATCCTGGCATGCCTCTCCACGCACAACCTGGCATGTCTCCCAACACACATCCTGGCATGCCTCCCCACGCACAACCTGGCATGCTTCCCCACACAACCTGGCATGATCCCCCACTCACTACTTGGCATGCCTGGCAGTAGATTTGGCTAATAAAACCGTGCTGTTTGTATGGTGTTTTAATTTCAGATTTTAAATTGCTGGCATTAAAAGATTGAGATGATCGTGGCTTAATTTAATTTTTTTTTGTATGTGATTCTTATATAAGAGCTTCCTAATAGTAGTTGCATTTTTTAGAAAAAAATGGTTAATTTTGCTATCTAACAAAAACCAAGTTAAATTCAACAGTGCAAAAGATTTCAAGTCATGTGTAATGAAAAGGCCAACACTCCTCTAAAGTCTGTCATTGGATGTGTTCTAGCTTGAAAAAAACAAAAATTATTCATATACTACCTTTTATAAAACTGTGTGTGCAATAGACAGAATACGAAAAAGGCAAAATCTCATCCTATCCCAACTTAGATCGGCTTAATGTTGGGTGGCTCACACCACAGCCCTGTGAAACAAATGTAACGAAACTCTGCCCTACTAAATCCGACTTCAACAATTTAGACAACAGCAGAAACCCGCTCTGCTGCCGGTGTTGCAAAATAAATCCTCCCCCATGCAGAGTCTCCCGCCCCCCCCCCGGAGAATCTATTCTAAAACAAATCTTCGCGGAGAAAATATTTTCCTCCCGATTAAAAAAGATCTTTCCCTTACCTTGTAAAATAATGTCTCCCCAAAATTAAATCGGCACCTACTCTCGAACAAAAAAACCAAAGAGATCATTTAAAAAAAAACAACCCAAAAAAGTTACTTTTGTATTGCTGTAATATTCACACATGTTTACTGTAATACTATTTATGGTAGTGGCGTAGATATACAGAGATATGATAGGGTCATGACCATACCGTTTGACACCTCTAAAGGGCGTGACATAATTTGAAAAAATGCTTTAATTACTTGATTTTTTTCCCGCTGTACAAATTGACGCACATATCGTTTTTGGTGTAATGGCAGTTGTTTTGTTTCATAAAGCAAGGATTACGTCTTTGAAGGCATGTGTTCAGTGGCGTAGCTAGGGGGCGGTGGGGGCGGTCCGCCCCGGGCGGCACTCATTTAGGGGCGGCATTTGTGGGCATTTGAAAAAGTACAACCATTTCCGACAACCGCCCTTGTTCTTTTTATTTGAAATAGGAAGACCAAGGTGAAACCAAAATATTCGTAATTTCGAGTCTTAATCAACGGATTCGCACAACATTTGTTTGATTTCATAGTGGATATTAAACTAACGCAAAACCATTCTAAATTTTTAAATCGCTCAAAAAAGTATCCATTTGTTTGGAAAACTAAGAGGTATAAGTCACAGATGACGCTTTTATAAGAAAACACACAAAAACACATCACCGCTGGGCCGAATAATGTGTGATATTAATATCGCCACGACAGTTTTTACGTGGCATTTTGACATTCGCAGAATGATGCGCGAACAAGTACCTACAAGGCATGGTCGTTCAAATATTGTATTTAACTTGCAAGTAGTAATTTATATTAGTGTTTCAGTTTTCAGTAAATTATTGTAACGTAAGTTATTAAAAATTAAATTTATCTTATTTTTATTGCATTAAAGTAGCACAAATAATTTGTGTTTTTCATTAAAATACTGTAATTCATTAAGCATGTTACGCCTATGAAATTAAAGTAATAATAATGTGTAAATAATTTGAATTCGTCTATTTTATGAAAAATTATAAAGATTCATGACAAGAATATGTAAATATTCAAATTTCTCTAATAATAAACACCACAATAGGCATAATAATTTCGAAAAAGACATTTTTTAAACTTTCAAGCGTCTTGGAAAAATTGACATCTGCAGAAGTAACTAGGAAAACGAGATCAGATGCTGGAATTTTACTCAATTTAATGCAATCTTTTTCTCTTCTATGTTATCTCAATTTATGGTAACCCGTCATTTTTTAAATTAATGCAAATCCATTGCATGGAATAAAGAGATGTGCTAATACAAAATGCTGTTATATGAGCCAAACAATTTGTGAAGAGATGGAGTTATCAACTGAACGCCTAGTTAGAAGGAGAAAAAATATGAGCAAGGAAAATTCAGAAGACGTGGTTCTATCCTTAGAACAAGAATTACAACGAGAAATGTTTTTATCCATGGCTTGAATTATAAAATAAAATAACGCTTTGATGAGTTGCATGACCTTGCAAGAAAATATTCGTATATAATACCATAAAACCTACTAAATGAAGCATTTGAACATAAAATAAATTACTTCATTGACATTGACAGTTCAATATGGAAAGAAAAAGGATCCAGGTTTTTATGGCTGTACCTACACTACAAGAAGAGGCATTATGTTAGAAAAACGAGGGAAAAGGTCCCCTTAGCTATTAAAATTTATTCAACAGTATGTGTTGGAAAATTTTGTACCCAATACTGTAATTTTGCAATGAATTTTTTTCAACTATTGCTATCAGTGTCGCTAGTTGTGAAAAGAGCTTCTCCAAACTGAAGTTGATAATAAATTATCTTTGTTCCACAATGAGCGATTAAAGACAACAAATCTTGTCCATAGAACAAGATATTACAAATAATTTTAATTTTGATCGCATAATAGACGATTTTTCTATTATGAAAGTTAGGAAAGTAAATGTATAAATATGTTTACATACTAATGTACAGAGGTGTAACTGGGTTTTTGACGCCCTTGCCTAGTTTATTTTTGGCGCCTTTTATTTAACTAAAAATTTAAAAATTTGAGATTTATTGGCGCCCTTTTGAACTCGCACAGGCCGCGCCCTTGGCAACTTCCCCAATGCCAAGCCGTTGTTACGCCACTGCTAATGTATACAATTTCTTTGTTTGTAAAAAAAAATCATTTATTTATAAATACAAAATAAAAGAATAGTAATTGGATATGTTCTTTTTTGGGTGTAAATTTGGACTATGTTTTGTCTCATTGGGGGGGGGCACCTGCGACCTCATTAACTTTCTTGTGGCCTTTAAAAAAAGTATCTTGTATTTTTATAAATGTGTAGTTATAGGTATATAATCTTATGCGGCCTCTTTTATTACTGCTAACATAAATATGACATGTAATGGTAAATATTTTCCCCACCTTTACTTCGTTTCAATTACAATTATTTATTCATGTTTATAAATTTTTAAAAACCATAATATTATCAACTAAGTGGCCGTCCATAAATGACGTCACGCTATTTTGGCTGATATTTCACCCCCTCTCCCTCGTCACACGTCGTCACAAAAACTTAGACCCCTTCTTCAATAAGACGCCACAAAGCTTTGACCCCCCCCCCTTAAAAGCCGTATTTTCTGTTTGAAAATGAGCATGTTTCAAATTAAATTTTTGCCATATAAGTATGTTTTAAGTGTAACGCTGCATTCTAATATCGTAACACTCGTTTTACATAAACGTCATTAAATAAAGTGTCAGTAATCAAATATTTAAGTGGGGATGTATTTAAAGTTGCGCGTTTTGACGTGACGTCACATTTCTTAAACACCCCCCCTTCGTTACGCATCGACACAAACGTATGTGACTCCCCCCCCCCAGGTGCGTGACGTCATTTATGGACAGCCCCTAAAAAGGGCGGCAAATTGGTGACCACCCCGGGCGGCAAATGTTCTAGCTACGCCACTGCATGTGTTTGTTTTGTTACTATAAACGGTCAAGTCACACATACGTCGAGTGTTCAGACATCCACTGTTGAAGTCGGGGGAAATGGGATTGAAGCAACCCAATTAAGTAACAGCACGGGGGCAAACAAACATCGGGCTACGCAACTGACCTGTTTAACCTATGACCTGATTATACAGTGCTTTTTAAAAAAAAACTCGGTGGGCTGCGCAGTGTGTTGTGAGATGCAGAGGCGAGGCGTCAATGGAGAGGGTGGTGCTGTTGGTGCTGACCTCACTCATCATCATCGCCCTTCGTCCCATCTGGGGCATAGGCCATGAACAAGGGTTCTCCAGGCATCCCAGTCCTGCGCCAATCTTTCTATCTGCCCCCAGCTGTGCCCGCTCATTTTGGTGTCTGCCTCCAGTTCCCTTCTCCAGGTCATTTTGGGACGACCTCTTTTTCTCTTGCCTTGGGTGGGTTTCATGTGAGGGCTTGTGTCACAATGCTGGATGTAGGTTTTCTGAGAGTGTGGCCAATCCATCTCCATCTGCGCTGGCGTATTAGCTCATCTACTGACCGCACTGGGTGACACTAAAACAAGGGGTGACATTAAACGTAAAATTATGTATGTTCCCGTTATTTCGTAACTGGAAGACTCGGAGGAGTTCTATGGGTTTAGTTATGAGGGGGTGACACCATGAGCTTATCGCACAGGGTAACGCAAACTGTAGTGACACCTCTGGCTAGACAGCTACACTAATAATATATATATTAAGTTTTTACTTTAATAACTCTATAGAGACATTTATTACTTTCAAATTATCAAATTAAAAATCCTAAATTAACTAAAAATTGGCTTCTTGTATTGAAATATCGTTCAACACTCATTTATATATGCTACAGTAATAATGTGTCAGACTATTTATATGACTACAAGTAAAAAAAAATACAAAACTGCTAATAAACACGCAGCCTTAACTACTAATTATTAAAGACAGAGCAATGCTTTTAAATATATATATATATATATATATATATATATATATATATATATATATATATATATATATATATATATATATATATATATATATATACTAGAGTATCACCCGTCAACAATGACGGAAGTTTTCAACTGAAATGTTTTTTATTTTGAAAAAATGCACTTGTTTCGGCGCCCACCTTTTTCAAAAGCCCAACTAATTTGTCCTTGTTTGATAAATACGAAATTATAATCTTTCTGAAATGCAAACGAAGAATTTTAAAATAGGGGTTGTAGGGCACCTAAGGCGCCCCTTTTATTTTGGATTCTATAATTAACCATCATCAAATCCTCTTTTTACATTGTTCCCTTTTCCAAAATTAAAATATGAGCTAAAACAATGACGTCATATAATTTTCTTTTTACAGCGCATCTTTAATTCGCTGCTTTCTAAAATTAATAGTGTCATGGCCAGATGTGACATTGCAAATTATATATGTTTATATATATATATATATATATATATATATATATATATATATATATATATATATATATATATATATATATATATATATATTACAAATGCTCTGTAAGCATAAACGTGATTTCAGTTTAAATTAGTTTTATTTAGTCAAATGTTTGCAAAGACACACTCAAATAGATTTTTAAATTAAATCATTTTTAAAACATTCAGAAATGCAGAGCAATTATTGAACCTTATTTTCATAGGGTCACTATGCACGAATTGATGTTCTCATATAACGATTATGAAATTAATTTGTACTTTCCAAGTGTAATACTTTTCTGCATGAATTTGATTTTTTTTTGCCATAACAGTTTTTATACACAAAATTTATAAGCATTTTATTGATGTATAGAAAGTCAGTTCAGCTCTGGGTTGTTGCATCAAATTTAGACGTTTGGTCCAATAATCATGAAAAACATTAAATATTCTGCGTATACAGTATACCTCCTTCTAAAGTGTCTAAACTAATTATGACATGAAGAACAGACACAATCTAGAGATTGGTCCATAAGAGAAAAAATAATTACTAAAATTGTATCTATCCGTTAACATATTTTACAAAGTCTTTAAATGGTACTTTGATGTTACAATATTATATTGCCATATATTCCAAAATAATAGAACGCTTCGGGAGATTAAAATAAAAACAGAATGAGAATTAACACAAGAAAATCACAACTACAAGTTAATATTTTCTATTTAGTAAGTATAAAATACTTTGAAGATAAGAATTAAGCTACAATTGCAAATGGCATAGTAAGAAAAGATTACTATAAAAAAAGTCATTAATACTTTCATTACAATAACTAGTATTGCAAAATTTATCTTTCAAATGTAATAGAAAGAAATATTAAACATACATACATTCATACCTACACACATACATACATATATACATGCATGCATACATTCATCCATGTATTCATGTATACATTTATACATACATTCATACATACGTACATACATACATACATAAATACATACATACATACGTACATGCATACATACATACATACATACATACATACATACATACATACATACATACATACATACATACATACATACATACATACATACATACATACATACATACATACATACATACATACATACATACATACATACATACATACATACATACATACATACATACATACATACATACATACATACATACATACATACATACATACATACATACATACATACATACATACATACATACATACATTCAAATATTCATATATGTATATGGATATACAAAAATTATTTTTACATTACAGGCGCTCCTTCTTTACAAGAGAGTATTGCGTACTACGCTTGTCCATGGGTTATTCATGGTTTATGTCTAGACTTGCATTTTTATTGCAGTTTTAATTAGGGCTGTACCGGTTTTCGGCTCCGGGTAATCCGGAATCCAGCCATTTTTACAACTCCGGCTTCGGCTCCAATAGAATTTCACGTCATAAAAGCCTTAGTTTTAATATATATATGTGTGTGTTTGTGTGTTTTTGTGTGTGTTAAAACACATGGATACCTCAAGATACTAAATTAATCCGCTTTGGGTTTGCCTTTGTCATGTATTTCTCGTGTGTCTAAGCAAGTTCTACTTGCAAAATTCATAATCCGTTCCAAGACATACGGAAACAACAATAAAATTGAAAATAAAATATAAAACAAGAAAAAAAACTAGTATTTTTCAATCCTTAAAAGAACACATTATAAATCTAATTTATGATAATAAACAATGATAACAGAATGAAATAAATGAACCCAAAAAAAGGACAAAAATGTGACCCCTTACCTTTCGGATAAGGCGATTTGGCGAAATGTCAGGAAGATGTTAGAGGAGGAGAACGGATGGTAGAAAATAATACGGCACTACGCAGTAAACAAATAGCTTTATGAAGATTATACGTTATGTTCAAACTTTTCATGAATTAATGCTAAATAATCAAATTTATTACAACAGTATTGGAAAAAATAATTCTTCGAGTAGCATTTCGTTTCTTTGATTTTTCGTAATGTGAAGCATTCGTATCTCGAGGTAACTCCTTAGTTATACATCTCATGAATATTTTTAAAAAAATAGTTTAGTTATATAAACTACACTTGAAAGAAAACAAAATTAAATAATTATTTTGGTAAAATTTAAGAAACATTTAACCAATAAGAAATGTGAAAACAATTTAAATTGCAAAAAGAGAGACATAAAGGATTCGTGTGGGCGAAAGCAATAATTAATAAAATCAGATAAATTAGCTATGAATTCATCGTAAATAATGATCATGGAGTTACTTTATTTTTAAAAAAAAATATAATTATGTATAGTATTTCCATAAAATAATAAATGGCATTATACGTTGTATCTTTTAATTGAATTAAAACTTATTTTCTCTGCTCCTGTTTCAGGTTGAGTTTCTAAAAAAACATAAATTGTTCCTCCATTTCGCATATCTTCATATATTTTAGACATTTTTGGTTAACACTCTTTTTTTTCCATTTTATTTTCATTTATTTTATTTTCAAGTTTAAATTATAGTAAGCTGTTGCTTATTGGTTAATTAATTTTTTCTTCAATTATTTACAAAAGTAATGAAGACAGTTTTTTATATCAATATACATAATTCCCGTTGTCTGTATGTATGGATGTAACTAGGTGGCGCTGCGAAATTTGTAATGCTGTTAGGTGGCGCTGCGGTCGATTTTGTTTTATAGTGCTGCACCAAAAATAACACTTTTCGAACGTTCCGCATAAAATTGTTCAATATGATAATAAATGAATCAAATAAAAATAAATAAAATAAATTAAAGTTCTGTAGTACGTTATTTGTTAATCTGATGTGTATTTATTTTGAAAATTTCCGTCATTTTTGACGGGTGATACACTAGTGAAACCATAATTTCTGTTTTTTTTTAAGTATAACACATTTTGTCATTCGTGATACCCGGCAAAGAAAGGATATTACTGTTTCTTTTTAAACTCATGGGATGCAGTTTTTAATGGCTTGTCATATATTGTTATACATTTTAGAGATCTAAGATTTTTCATTATACTGATATAAAATATAGATACATTAATTTAACAAAATTATTGAAATATCATGCTACAATGCTAAAAAAATAATTTGGATTTTCTCTAATCACGAGCATTGCACAGTTAATTTTTTTTTCAAAAAACAATAACTATTTGATTTACAAAAATAAAACGAACGCAGCTGAGCAGTGTGTGACTTGACCAATTAAATGAATAAAGTTGCTGAATCAAAGGTCAAATTAATGAACTTATTGTACCCTTGAATTTGCATATTCCGCTTAAGTAATAGAACACATGCGCACTGCCATGTTCGTTCAAATTTAATTTTATCCCGTCAATACCTAAAAAACTCATGAAGCAGTGTTCACCTTTTAAGCTCAAGTCAAAAGGGTCCGTAATACCCTTACTAAATTCTTGAAATTCATTTGTTTAGTTATCTCCTTTTGCGATAAATCCAGAAAAGGGTAATTGTAAGTGATAAACAATTTTGGGTAACTTGTTAAATGAAATACTCCACTTAAAAAAAGTTCTAGACATAAGAGTTAGTGAGACCAACTTTAGAATAATGTAACGTGGTATAATAGTGTACAAATAAATTGAATAAATAATTAAATATTTCCTTAGAATTTATTAGTTAAAATGTACACCTAAAAAAACAAACAATATTTCAAAAACATAAACATTTTATGGGTATGTTATCTTTTGATAGTTGCACCCATGTACATGCAGTGGCTATAATGCTTTCCAAGCAATAATCACTAATCTATCAAATCAACAACAAGCTCTTACCAGAAGCTTGAGATTATTGTAACTATATACCAATAAAAGCATATATACTTTTTTATGTTTGTATGTATGTTTGTTCTTTATGGCTTACTACACCATGCATCTGATTGCCATGAAACTTTGGGACGTTGTTCAAAACGCTTCTGGGATGGTAACATGATTTTGAAATAAAATATAATAAACGCTCATGGTGGGCGCAATGGCCCAAAATGTTTTTTCGTAAAAGATTAATATTTTTCCACATTTAAATGTACACGATCTTGACAAATATTAATACATATATATCAATTATGGTCCAGATTGAAATGAACAGATGTTTCAAACATTACATCCTTAACCTTAATTTAAGATATATAAAGATTATTTTAATTACTAACTACCGGCATAATTTATACGATCAAAATGAAAATTTTGGAAGTAGTTGACTACGTAACGGGATTCTGGCATTTTTAAAAAGTTAAAACTCATAGGGAGCCAGGGGACTAAAATGTGATTTCTTACATGAGCTATATAACAATTCTTTAAACATTAGCTACATTTTAAATAGATGGATATTGATAGGGGTGGACTAAGGGGGGTGGGGTGATTGGCTTAAAGACAAGGGATCACAATGATATAAGGCTAAATTGAGGGCTCCCAAACGTATTACATTGTATAATAAACTTAGAACATAATAAATTGGTGGCCCATAATAAAATGGTATAGGGCATTTAAGTCAAAATATACATTCTTAAGGGGCTGGTCTACAATTTTATTTTACAATCGCTTAAATGTAATTCCCTATTTGATTTTATAAGATGTTGACATTAACAGGGTTTCAAGCTTTACATCTTGATCCCATTGGACCACAGGGCCCATAATGTCTGTTTTAGTATAAATGCTACATACATATTATATTATGCACCCTATCGCTATGAAAATTAGTGAAATTGTTGAATGCACTCATAGGGAGCCAGGGGACTAAAATGTGATTTCTTACATGAGCTATATAACAATTCTTTAAACATTAGCTACTTTTTAAATAGATGGATATTGATAGGGGTGGACTAAGGGGGGTGGGGTGATTGGCTTAAAGACAAGGGATCACAATGATATAAGACTAAATTAAGGGCTCCCAAACGTATTACATTGTATAATAAACTTAGAACATAATAAATTGGTGGCCCATAATAAAATGGTATAGGGCATTTAAGTCATTTAAGTACGCGCCCGGGATGGAAATAGACTACTTTTTTTCAAAATTTAACACTCATGGGGCGGCGGGGGCCAATAATGCGAATGTTTTCTTACATGAGCTATATAAAAATTAGTGTAAGCCTTAGCTATTGCGTACATTGATGGATCTTAATCAAACTTTGTAAGTAACAACTTGGTAGTGGATATTGAAATGCTATAGGGCACTAATTTCCTAATGTCCATTTCTTCGGGGCTTGGGGCACAAAATGTCTGTTTTCATAAACGTTTACAATTTTATTCCCCATCTAATTATTAAAGATTTTGAGAAATATAGATAACTATATCTATTACAAGATTGATTGAAATAAACAGGTGTTATTACTTTTTATCTTGCACTAAATGGGCCCTGGGGCCCTTAATGTCCATTTTTGCTAATATGAGCTATATAAAAAATTAGTGTATGCGCTAGCTACTGAATAAATGAATGGATCTCAACCAAATTTTGTATACAAAACCTTGGAGGCCCAAATTCAAATTACAAAACGCACTCAGCATATAATCTTTATTTCTTCGGGGCTGGGGGCCCCAAATGTCTTTTAAAAATATTTTAAAGATATTATTTTCCATTCTTTTTATAACGATTATTGTAATTAAAACTTAAAAGTCTATATATATATATTACTATGGCGCACTGAACTCCTAATGTCTCTTCTCTCGGGGATGGGGGCCCGAAATTACTTTTTTTACTAAACGTTTTATATTTTATTTACCATTCAATTTTTTTAAGATCTTCAGAAATATAAATAAATGTATGAATTGTGAAATTGATTGAAATGAAATTAGGTTTAAAGAATAATCTTTTACATTGAATGGGCCCGGGGACCCTAGATATCATTTTTTTGCTAGAGTGAGATATATAAAAGTTAGTTTATGCGTTAGCTACGGAGTAAAGGGATGGATTTTAACCAAAAATTTGTATACAAATACTTGGTATCCCAAATAAAAATACCAAAGGGCACTGAACTTTTACTGTTTATTTCCTCGGGGGCACCTAACGTCTTTTTTTCATATATTTTAAGATGTTATTTCAAGTTCTATTGTTAACGATCTTAAGAAATATATCCTAGATGAACTTGAAATAAAATGAACAGCATTTTAAAATATACATAATACACCGAATGGGACGGGGCCCCAAATGTCTTTTTTGGATTTCTTTAAGATATTATTTACCATTCAGTTCTTAACGATCTTGAGAAACTATCTAATATATAAAGATGAAAGTTTGTGTGTTTGTTTGTTTGTGTGTTTGTTTGTTACCAATGGAAATCCACACCGTTGGACCCAGGATGCTGAAATTTTGCATGGGGCTCTCATTCGACCCTAGACAGGTCGTAGGCTATGTTTCAACCCCAGGTGACCACCCCTAGGGTAAGGGGGCCCATAATCAGAAAATGTAGAGCCAAATAAAGACAAAATAAATTCTCATTTCGATATTGAACAGCTTCATGCGGGCATTCAAAACGAGTTCATTTTGGTGCGTTATTTTTTACAATACTTTATTTTTAGCTGTGCGCTTTCAAAAATCTTTTATTGTCAAATTACGGTGCGCACCTTTTCGTGTACGCATCTAAAAGTGAGCAGTGTAATTTTATTATAATAACATTCATATTTGTTTTGGCCTTGCGGTACAAAACAGTGGCCTTTTATACAAATACTTTCTTGATATTATAGATCTGTTAACACTATTTCATTACATTTGTCACACGATGTATGGTATTTATTTTTAAATTAAGAGTTTTATTATGTTGTTTCTAATGACTCAAATTTTAATTTAAACAAATACTAATTATGTGAGGGTATTTTATGTGGAAAGAAATTGCCCAAGTCAAAAAAGCTTAATCGTAATTTAGAGGAACTATACGTTTGTTTTTCTTAAAATTTGTTGCGTGTTCTATATTAATTTTTCTTGCTTATTTTACTTGCTCAATCCCTTAAATTTAATTATTAAAGTTAATCATCAATGAATATTACATGCATATAAAAGCCTACGACCAATGCTGTGTTTTTTTTATTACATAAGCTCTATAAATTTACAATTTAAACCTTTCTACCGGACTTATAAACATAAGCATATTAAACTCAATACAAGTGAACCTATAAGCAATTAATTAAGTTGGGCGGCGAATTGAATATGCCATGGTCATTACGCTGTTGCGGAATAACAAAAGCCATTTTAAAAATAGATGTTTAGTCAAACATAGCATCTTTTTTTCCTATTTCGTAAATAATTTATTTATTTTTCAGAAACTAAATCTGGTGTTTGAAATATAATTTACAAACTATGATGTCCCATTGGGAAACATGGTCCAAAACATACTTGAATTCATTTTTTAAAATTATACCTATTACATAAAAGCCGTAAATTTAAATCGTATAAACATAGAGACAAATATATAAAAAGCATTATATATCATTTCCATATTAAAACACTAATAAATAAAGACTATAAACAAGTATAAAATTTATTTTTGGAGCAGTACTGCATTACAAGACTTCATTTTAAGCGACCGCCTTTAAATTAACTTTAATTGACTAAAAATTGACTATAATTTTTTCACTTTTGTCCCTTTCTACAAAACGGTCCCATTTAGCGATGGATTCCAAAATCTTATATGTTGCTGTTTCACCAAGGGATTCAATTCTTTTTTGATTCCCGTTTTCAGATAAGACATTATATTTTGTAAAAAAAAATTCCTGTTTTTGTTTCTGGAAATTAGATAAAGGGCGATTTTTACTCATTACTTTTAGTTCAGAGTTCAGTCGTGCTTAATTGTTTTTAGTATGATTCGTAAATTTTACAGACTTTTAGTCAAATGGGAAGTTGGACCATTAGTGAGAGGGGGCTTAGGCTTTTATTAGTATAGAAAAGGGGAGGGCACTAAATGAAGTTAATCAAGAGAAATACAAAAAAATAAGAAGAAAGTAAATCGTTGCATACACATACATACTTAACAAATAACTATTTGAATATTTTCAACAACATAATAAAACTTGCTCATTACTATAAACTTACTTATTAAAGTTAAGAATCAATGATCTTGACATGCATATAAAGGCCTAGGACCTATGTTGTCATTTCATGTTTACATAATTTTATGTTTACATAAGCTAAACAAATTAACTATTTAAACTTTAGCTAACGAACTTATTAAGAAAGTCATTAAACTTAACACAAGTGAACCTAAAGATCACTAATTCCGTGTAGTTAGAAGCATAAAACTCTGGGTGGTTATTAAGTACACTTCCGTGGTGGTAACGAGCAAAAAAAATATTTAAATATCAATTTTCATATAGCCCATATAATGAAAAAAAACGTCTTTGTGCCCCCGGCCCCCATGACTGAATTGCAACTTTTTTACGCAAATGATCGTCGTGAGAGGCTACTCAACAACTTCCCAAAGTTTCATGCTTCTACCTACACGCGAAGTTGAAGAATTCAATTAGTGATGAGTCAGTTTTTTATATAAGAAAAAAACTACATAGCCTATGACCTGTCCCGGGTCAAATGACGGTCCCATGCAAAATTTCAGCACCTAGGTCCAACGGTGTGGCATTCTATGAGTAACAAAACAAACAAAAGAAACAAACAAACAAACTTTCATCTTTATATATTAGATGGGGTTTTTCCGCTTTGGGAATGTCAATGTTTGACTGTTGCACAGTGCGCACTATTTTGACACATGCTTGGTGTGACGTAGTTTGGTGTGGGATGACGTCAATAGAGAGATATGCTAGAGGGACGATTTTGTAGCGGAGAGCACGCACAGTGTTGTTATTATTTTGCCTTGAAGGATTTCTTTGTTCAATTAAAATATTGATTCTTCTGATGGTGTTTTTACTTATTGAGTTGAAGCCTTGTGAGTCATAAAAATCATTAGAACTTGACATTCTTAAGAAGAACAAATGAAATTAATCTCTTTAGAATGTGTTTTTTAAGATTTTACAATAACTAACCCTACCTAACCAAACTTGAAGTAGTAAACAAGTTTATATATTAGCTTATCTAATACCTTTCAGCCATTTAGTGGTGCTAATAGAATAAATTAAATTCATCTGTTCATTGATGTTAAGAAGGATGAATTAAATACATATATTTATTGATCTTGTGAAGGTTAAATTAAATAAATCTCTTCTGAATATTTTTTTTTGGATCTTATAATCAATACAAAATATCACTAAACAAATTATATATCCAAAACTTAAATTAACACTTCACCTGTTTTACAAATGTCTAAACACAATTGATGTGTCCGAATTAAACAAATAGTCATGGGGTAGCAAAATTTAAACTAATTTAATAATTTACTTATAAGTTACTTATTTATCTAAGTTACTTATAAGTTTATTGATGCTAAAAGGGGGGGGGGAAACCTTCAGTATGGTATTTAAGAAGAAAGTTTAACAAAGGGAAATACTTAAAAGCAGTTGTACAATAAAACAATATATAAGCTATTATGTTCCAATCTTTCTTCAGAGAAATCATGCCCCCAAAAAGAAAAACTCAATTAGGTCGTGTTTCTAAAACGGCAAAGAAGCAAGCCTTACATAGAGAAAATGAAATGAATGAACAAACACAGGCAAGACTTGATGATAAGAGAGAAAGAGTTTCAATCAGAAGAGCTAATGAAACCAGTGAACAAACACAGGCAAGACTTGATGATGAGAGAGAAAGAGTTTCAATCAGAAGAGCTAATGAAACCAGTGAACAAACACAGGCAAGACTTGATGATGAGAGAGAAAGAGTTTCAATCAGAAGAGCTAATGAAACCAGTGAACAAACACAGGCAAGACTTGATGATGAGAGAGAAAGAGTTTCAATCAGAAGAGCTAATGAAACCAATAAACAAACACAGGCAAGACTTGATGAAAAAAGAGTCAGATCTTCAATGAGAAGAGCAAATGAAACAAATAAACAAACCCAAATAAGACTTGCAGACCAGAGAAATGGAAATTTAAACAGAAGAAGAAATGAAATGCAGCAAGACCTAAAAGGTGCTGCTCATCAATATGACCCAGATATTCCATACCATCAACATGAAAAGGTCAACATTGGTGAGATGAACTTGATCTGCAAGCATTGCAGTGCATTTAAATGGAAAGATGAGCACCCTGGAATGTGCTGTTCAAATGGCAAAGTTAAACTAGAGACTCTGCAACATCCACCTGAGCCACTTGATCATTTGCTTCAAGGTGTATCTCAAACGTCTAAACGCTTCCTAGCCAACATCAGAAAATACAACTCATGCTTTCAAATGACATCTTTTGGTGCCAGCAAAGAAATTCGTGAACAAGGATTCATGCCAACATTTAAAGTTCAAGGCCAAATTTATCACAGGGCTGGATCTCTGCTGCCAGCTGAAGGCGAACCTCAGTTTCTGCAGATCTATTTCATGGGAGACCAAGCTAGAGAAGTCCAACAAAGATGTGCAAACTTTCCAGACTTGCAACAAAATGTTGTTTTGGAGTTGCAAGAACTCCTACATGCAAACAATGCCTACCTTCAAATTTTCAAGACAGCTCTAGAAAGAATGCCAACTGATGAATACAAAGTTGTGATACGAGCTGACAAAGCACCAAGACATGAACACCAAAGGCGGTTCAATGTACCAACATTTGATGAAGTGGCCATTGTCATGGTAGGAAATGAATTTGACAGACGTGACATTGTCCTTCAAAAGCGAAACAACCTTCTCCAAAGAGTTGCAGAAACTCATCGCTCTTATGATGCTCTGCAATACCCCCTAATGTTTTGGCAAGGTGAAGATGGGTACTCCTTTGGCATTCCTCAGACAAACCCAGACACGGGAAACAATGTTTTGGGTAAAAAGGTTACAGCAATGGACTTTAATGCATATCGAATCATGATTCGCAGTGGTGAAGATAACCATCTCTTGAAATTTAGACAGCTGTTCCATCAATTCATCGTAGATATGTACGCGAAAATTGAAAGTGAACGCTTGCTCTACATCCGTCTAAATCAAAAGAAGCTGAGAGTTGAAGACTACATTCACCTCAGAGATGCCATTGCAAATGATGCCAATCCAAATGATCTGGGGAAAATGGTTATCTTGCCAGCAACATTTACAGGAAGTCCAAGACACATGCATGAGTACACTCAAGATGCTATGACTTATGTCAGAAATCATGGAAGGCCAGATTTGTTTATCACCTTTACATGCAATCCACTATGGCAAGAAATTCAGGCTCATCTTTTACCTGGCCAATCAGCAGTGGATCGACATGATTTGGTTGCTAGAGTCTTCAAACGAAAACTATCAAAATTAATGGGAGTCATTACAAAAAGTCATGTCTATGGTAAAACGAGATGCTGGATGTACTCAATTGAATGGCAGAAGAGAGGCTTACCCCATCCACACATCCTAATCTGGCTGATGAAAAAATTACGACCTAATCAACTTGACAATGTAATCTCAGCAGAAATACCAAACTCTACACAAGATAATTTTTTGTTTAAAATTGTTGTGAAAAATATGCTGCATGGACCCTGTGGAAACTTGAACAGAAACTCTGCTTGCATGGTTGATGGGAAATGCTCAAAAAAATATCCAAGGAATTTGATACAAGAAACTAAAACTGGTGAAGATGGCTATCCTGTGTACAGACGCCGTAAACCAGGAGATTGTGGTTTTACTGCAAAAATCAAAATGAAGGTTGGTTCAACATATCAAGAAATAGAAATGGACAACAGATGGTTGGTTCCCTACACTCCAATTTTGACAAAAATGTTTCAAGCTCACATAAATGTCGAATCTTGCCAATCTGTCAAGGCCATCAAATACATCTGCAAGTACGTCAATAAAGGAAGTGACCAGGCCGTTTTTGGTCTTGAAGGAAACCAAGAGAATCCAGATGAGGTGCAAAAATTTCTAATGGGTCGTTACATCAGCAGTAATGAAGCAGTCTGGAGAATTTTGAATTTCCAAATTCATGAACGGTATCCAACAGTTGTTTACTTGAGTGTTCATCTTGAAAATGGGCAAAGAGTATACTTCAACCAAGAAAATATATATCATCAAATTCTGGAGCCACCAAGAACAACTTTGACAGCTTTTTGTCAACTGTGCCAACAAGATGACTTTGCAAAAACCATTCTCTATTGTGTGGTTCCAAGGTACTATACTTGGAATGCTTCTCAAAAATTATTTAAACGCCGAAAACAAGGAGCAGATGTTGAATATCATCCAGGGATAAAATCTTCAGATGCATTGGGACGTGTGTACACCGTTCACCCATCTAATGCAGAATGCTTCTTTTTGAGGATGCTACTTCATGTTGTTAGAGGACCAACATCCTACACTGACTTAAAAACTGTTGATGGTCATGTGTGTGCTACATTTAGGGAAGCTTGCCAAATGCAAGGGCTACTAGAAAACGATCACCATTGGGTCTTGACCATGGAGGAGGCATGTACATCTCAATCACCTACCCGTTTGAGACATCTGTTTTCAATTTTGCTGACAACATGCTCTGTTTCTAATCCACTTGCTCTCTGGGATACATTTAAAACAGATTTGAGTGAGGACATTATGTTGCAAACTAAGAGAGAGAATCAAACACTGCTAATTGAGTTCTCTAATGAGATTTACAAAAGGTGTCTTATGTTGTTGGAGGATTTGTGTGTATCAATGTCAGGAAGGAACCTTGACCAGTTTGGGTTACCAACGCCTCAAAGAAATGAAAACAATCTTCAGAATAGTGAAATTCTACGAGAACAAAATTATAACACAAATGAATTGATGGCCTATGTCTCAGAAAATCAACCACGTTTAGTTGAGGATCAAAGAGCTGCCTACATTCACATCTTAGAACTGGTTACCTCAAAAAAAGGTGGAATCATATTCCTTGATGCTCCAGGAGGTACAGGTAAAACATTTGTGATCAATTTGCTCTTGGCTACAATCAGACGAGACAAAGGTATTGCTATAGCCGTTGCTTCTTCTGGCATAGCATCAACATTGCTTGCAGGGGGTAGAACAGCTCATTCTGCCTTCAAGTTACATTTGAACATGAACCATTCTGAGAATGTAACCTGCAACATATCAAAAGGATCAGGAAAGGCCAAGGTACTAGAACAGTGTTCTCTCATTGTCTGGGATGAGTGTACAATGTCACACAAGCGAGCTCTTGAAGCCTTGAACAACTCTCTTCAGGATTTAAAAGGAAACACAAAACTAATGGGAGGAACAGTTGTGGTATTAGCTGGAGATTTTCGACAAACTTTGCCTGTCATTCCAAGGTCAACACCAAGCAATGAGTTGAATGCCTTCCTCAAAGCTTCAACTCTGTGGAAACAGGTCAAGAAAATGACTCTGACCACCAACATGAGAGTCCATTTACATGGAGATAATGCAGCAGGCTACTTCTCACATCAATTGCTTCAACTTGGCGATGGAAAGTGGCAGGTAGACCCAGCATCAGGAACAGTTTATTTCCCATCAAATTTTTGCACTGTAGCAAAGTCACTTGAAGAGTTGAAACTTGCCGTTTTTCCAAACATCCAAGACCAGTTTAAAAATCCTGAGTGGTTGTGCGAAAGGGCCATTCTTGCTCCAAAGAATTCAAGTGTCAACAGCATCAATTCTCAAATTCACAATTTTCTACCAGGCATTTCAAAAAACTACAAATCTATTGATACGGTTACAGATCCGGCCCAAGCTGTTTACTATCCAACAGAATTTTTGAATTCATTAGATCCTCCTGGCATGCCATCACATAACTTGGAACTTAAAATCGGAGCTCCTATCATACTTCTGAGAAATTTGGATCCCCCTAAACTATGCAATGGAACACGATTGAGCATCAAGCATCTCTTACCTCATGTAATAGAAGCCACAATTTTGACAGGCTGCGCCAAAGGAGAAGATGTCTTCATCCCAAGAATTCCAATAATACCAACAGATATGCCTTTTGATTTCAAGCGCCTCCAGTTTCCAATCAGGCTTGCATTTGCCATGTCTATCAACAAGGCACAGGGACAGTCTTTAAAAGTGGCAGGCATTGTACTTGAGGAAGCATGCTTTGCCCACGGACAGCTATATGTGGCATGTTCTAGAGTTGGGTCACATACAAATCTTTTCATTTTTGCACCAGACGGAAAAACCAAAAATATAGTCTATCGACAAGCCTTAATATAAGCAATATATAAATTACATGTACTTATTTTTAATTACATTTCAATTTATTTTTTAAATTGTTTTTCAATGAATGAATTGAAATAATTTTTTTTAAAAATCTGTTGACTATTATTTTAATCGTGCGACGCCGGGTAACCCGGCTAGTCCATGATAAATCTGAATTTAAATAAAGAGAACTTGAATGTACCCTTTGATCCGAATGGGCCCCGCGGCCCCTTAATGTATTTTTTCCTTATATTAGCTACATAAAAACTAGTTTAATCGTTAAATAATGAGAAAATAACTGGATTTTGATCAAACGTGGCATATAGAAACTTAACAGCCTATATTAAATTGCTATTGGGCACTGAGCTCATACTGTCCATCTCCACTTGGGTGGGGGTTCTATCTGTCTTTTTTTCTAAAAAAATAATATTGTATTCCCCATTCAATTTATACAATATATAAGAAATAAAGATAAATATATTTGCTATTAAATTAATATAAATGAACACATTTTCAAACGTCATATGTTGAACTTATAAGGCCCGGGACCCTTCATCTATATATAAAACTATTTATATATATATAAATCAAAGTATGTCTGTGTGTGTGTCTGTGTGTGTGTGTAATTGTCCTTTATAGCTGACCAAACCATTCATCCGATCGTCATGAAACTTTTCGAAACTGTTGAGTATGCTCCCGGGATGGTAACTGGCTAATATTTTTTCGAAATTTAACACTCATTGGGCGCCGGGAGCCCATAATGTCATGTTTTCCTAATATGAGCTTTATACAAAAAAAATTTTAAGCGTTAGCTACTGTGTTAATTGATGGGTCTTAACTAAACTTTGTATATACAAACTTGACAGCCAATATTAAAATACTATAGGGCAATAAACTCATATTGTCGATTTCTTCGGGCCTAAGGACCCAAAATGCCTTTTTTCTTAAACTATTAATAATTTTGTCCACATTCATCTATTAATGATCTTGAAAAATAATGATAAAATCATCCATTATTATCCATATTGAAAGGAACAGGTTTTTGAGCTTTATGTCTTGCACAAAATGGGTCCTGGGGCCCTTAATGTCGTTTTTTGCTGATATGAGCTATATAAAATTTAGTTTATCTGTTTGCTACTAAGTAAATAAATGGATCTTAACCAAACTTTGTACTAAAAAACTTGGTACCCCATATTAAAATATGTAAGGGCACTGAACTTCTAATGTCATTTTCTTCGGGGCCGGAGGCCTTAAATACCTTTTTTTTGTATTATGTTAAAGATATTTTTCCCATTCACGTTATAACGATCTTGAGAAATATATCCAGAATGAAACTGAATTTAAAGGAACAGGTTTTTGAAATTGACACTTTGCACGGGATGGGCCCTGAATCCCTACATTTCTTATTCTATATATATATAACAAATGAAAGTTTGTGTATGTGTGTGCATGTCTTTATAGCTGACCAAACCATTCATCTGATCGTAATGAAACTTTTATTTTTAGAGTCTTTTTGATGGATCTGAACCAAAATTTGTATATTAAGACTTGACGGCCAATATAAATATACTATAGGGCAATGAACTCCTAATGATCATTCCTTCAGGCTTGGGGCCAAAAAATGCATTTTTTCTTAAACGTTAAAGATTGTATTCCCCATTCAATTATTAGCGATCTTGAAAAATAATGATATACGTATCCACTATCATCCATATTGAAATGAACAGGTGTTTTGAACTTTATATCTTGCATGCTCTGAATGGGCCCTGAGGTCCTTAATGTCATTTTTGCTTATATGAGCTAAATACAAATTAGTTTTTTTCGTTATCTACTGAGTAAATGAATGGCTCTTAACCAAACTTTGTATGCAAAAACGTGGAAGCCCATTTTAAAATACTTAAGGGCACTGAACTTCTAATGTCAATTTCTTCGGGGCTATTTTTCATATATGTTTTTCCTATTCACTTTTTAAAGACCTTGAGAAATATATCCATTATGAAACTGCTTGAAAATGAAGAGGTTTTAGAAATTGACATCTTGCACCAAATGGGCCCGGTTGCCCCTTAATGTCAGTTTTCCGCCTATATTAGCTATATAAAAATTAGTTTCAGCGTTAGCGTATGAGAAAATAACTGGATTTTGACCAAACTTAGTATATAAAAAAACTTAAGAGCCTATTTTAAATAACTATAGGGCACTGAACTCCTAATGTCATTCCCTCGGAGCTGGGGTCCCAAAAAGTCTTTTTTTTTACTGCACGTTAATGTGTATTCCCTATTCAATTTTACACGGTATTGAGAAATATACCTTGAGTACAATGGCACTAAAAAAATTTATTATCCCTCATTTTGGGACCGAGCCCCTAAATATAGTTTCTTGTTTTGTAAGCTATTTAATTATTAATTTATTATCAGTTTGCTATGAAACTTTGACTTTTTTTGCACACTTCCGCGAAGGTATCTGGCAGAATTTTTTAAAAACATTCCACGCATTGGTTTCTATAAATTTATTCATTTTTACTGAGATTTTGCAAAGCACGACGGGTCTGCTAGTTACTTCATAAAAAACTATTTACGATTAAAATATTCTTATTGTCAGTTAGAGTTCTAAATGTCAGTGGATAAAACAAACGTAATTTATTCTGCATTATTCTCTTCTTCTTATCTATTTTATTGTTACACAAACTTTGTTAACTTTACTTACCCATAACTATATGTGCATTAATAATCTTTAACTTTTATATATTAATATTATTTTACGATACTTTCAAATTAATTTTTTTATGTACTGCAATGTATCCGCAATAAAAAATGAATACAATTTTCCGTCCAAAAAGAAAAAATCAAATATTCCATTTACATATCTATGTCTTTGTTTTGTTGGTTGTCGAACTACCTCCCCCCCCCCTGGTACACGTCTTAGCGATTCATAATGGATCAACATATGTGAATATCAGATATTGAAGATGCTGGTTTAAGTCTCGAAGCTGTCTCTTGTTTAATCTCTCTTGCACATGGGTGGAAGGTGGGCGAAGTCGCATTTCACAAGTAAAACAAGAGCTGTGAGAGAGAAGGTTTTAGAAGTCTTAAAGATTTGCTAAACAAAATTCAGCTTTGACATTTCTAATTGGCTATTGGTCCACTTTTCTGTATTGGCCTTAACCAGTTGTTATCTCTTTGCCATTTGTGGACCAAAGAAGATAAGAAGGTCAATTAGTCTTTTTCTACTTATGTAAAAACTGTAAAAGTAAAACCATCATATTCTTTGGTCTTGTTTTTTATTAATTGATTTTTTCCATGAAGTGGTTCTTGTGATACAACATACTTTTTTAAAATTAAAAAACAAATAGAGTGTTAAAACACTTTATGATTTTACTACTTGCGCTTCAGTCCCAATAAAATCTATTGGAATATTTGATCAAACATAACAAGAATCAAAACAACACTATTTTGTTACCACGAAGATGTTAATCTGACTATGAATAATAATTTAAAAGAAATTATAACTCAGAGAAATTGCACTACGCCTATAGAAATCCATATTTTTAATTATTTTATGGAGTACACGTAAACAAAAGAAGGGCTTGCATTGTAATATACAGAAAAACTGTAACAAGACAAAAGAATATATAGAGTATTGTGCATTCATTCCAAATGTGGGGGTCTATTTAATTTGATTACGTCTCTAGGTGAATTTATCTTCAAATTAAACTGTGCATTCTTCTTAAGTCATTTGTGTATTATGTATCAAGAGGTATTTTAATTTCGGACTTATGATTATCTATATTAGCAATATAATTTATTTAGTTTTTAATAATGAAAGTAAACTTTACAATATTTATACATATATGTGAATTGAAATTTTTAAAAGTCATAGAAATTGTCTTGTTAATTTCAAATTAGAAAATGTTGGAAGCACAAACATTTCAAAAGGATCAAGGAATATTTTTCCAGTTTATAAACGAACACAAGCTATTAATGAAACCGACATTTTCAAGTTTGGCCTTACTGTCTAATTCCGGTGACAAAAACGTATGTGTTTCTTATTGTTTGACTTACTCGTCTTGCAAAAGTGCCAATTTCAGAATCTCTACAGGGGAGTGTTCATTGTTTGAAGTGAACAGCTGGGAAATTGATCTTATAGTCGTTTCTGATCTCGATTACGTCATCATTCAAAAAGTCAACGAACCTTTGGTAGCTCATGGAAACTGGACATTGGTCTTCAGGTTAGATCAAACATATTTGTTACTTGTCATTTTAGCCAAGATAAGACTAAATTTAAAATACAACAATGCTTCAAATAAATAAAAATGTTGTTGGTGTTTACATTACATGATATTTGCTAGTTTCAGCCCATAATTAGAATTATATTTTAGCTAAGGCATTATTCAGTTGCAAGAGTTTAAATAATTGACTGCTGGAGTATATCTCTAGAACAAATCCTATTCTGCCTTCACCCACAATCTTACACACCAGCCTTTAAATAAGACAGAGAAACAACAACAGCACAAATTTGAAAATTTACCATACAGTTAAGCTAATTATTTAATTGGTGATCATTTACTGACTCCAAACTCGGAGCGAGCACGACTATACCTCTGACATTCTCAATTATTGATTAAAAAAACAATCTTATTTGGTATTAGTTTCAAAATAAAAATGTTTCCCTATTAGAGCTGAGAGGAATAAAGATTCATTTGTCACCTCCTTGGTATGTAAATCAAATAACAAGTAAAAAATATTCTTTCTCTTGTGGGATTTTTGCTTAACACCATGGTTTAAGCCCTTCGACATTCGAGCTCTGAAAAATGAAAGAAATTTACTGAACAATAAATTGTAAAAAAAGACAACTATTTTTCAAATCATTTTATCATCTACTGTAATCTTTTAATTTCAGTATATCAACAAATTTGAATTCATTAGATGATCCATGCAAACCCTTTCATTGTTTCCTATCACCTTTAAAATTGAATTTTTATATTGAATTTTTGATGACTAAGGCAGTGTTGTGCAATACTTATGTAAATTAATCACTTTTATTAAGATGTTATTTTTATTCCTTTTATGTTCTATAATAAATTACTTTTTTATACTACATATTTGTTGATTAATAATAGATAAATGAAAAATTCAAAGCCGTTGTTTCTTGTAACTTTTGAAGCTTGCCGAATCTTCATGACCAATCATTGAAGTGAAATATTGAATGGAATAATATTGTGATTGACTCTATTGCCTGACCATCCAGTTCAGTCACTGGACAACTTAGTACATATATTTTGACAGTAATGCCTTTATAAGTCACATTAACATGTACTAGAAATCATAAAAATGTTTTTTTTTAAACTGCTACATAATTTTCACTGGTGAAGTTGTGAAATTTCTCATTACCTTGAAATTATAGCAGCACTGAATGAACGCAGTTATTTGTTGTTATTTTATCAGATTAATTTCCTCTCTGTTATGAAAGAAATTATTTAAAGTTGAGCAGTAGCGCGTTCAGCAATCGATCTGAGAACCCCTGCTCCGAGTCCAGGTGAAGGCTGGGACTTCCTCCCGGGTCCTCAGGTTTGCCACATAGTTCACCCAGATCAGACAAGAACATGTTGAGATATAATTAGACAATTGTATATCGCGGGCCCTCAAGAAAAAGTAAAGAAGAAGAGTTCTATTTTTGGAGTATTTAAAAAAAAAGAAAAATAAATGAAAAAAATGTTTAAAACAATCGTTGAAATCGTGAGTCTATTTTTTTTTATCTTTGTTATAGATAGGTGACCACCAGTGAGCCAAACCTCTGGAGTTTAATTTAAACTGAATGAAACAACAAATGTGTTTTCATTGCTCGATTCCATTTTCTTTTAAAAAAAATCATACCATCATAAAAATGACTTCTTTGCATCATGTAATGTATAGTTAGGATTTTTATTGCTGGGCATCATTTTTTGCAGTATTTCAGGTGTTTGATAAAGAAAAAAATGACTCATGTTTAATTTAAATTAAATATAAAAACTCTTAAGTAAATACATAACTAAAAACTAAAAAAAAACTATACATCTAAAATCCGTAACAATATCAGCTATTTAAATTTCTATCTTTCACAAGATTCATCGAAAGGGAGGAGTATTGTATGTAACGTTTCCTTAATATATATATACTAGCGTACACCCGTCAAAAATGACGGACGTTTTCAGCTGAAATCTATTTATTTTCTAAAAAATGTACTACGGCGCCGACCTTTTTCAAAAGCCCATCTATAATAACGTGTCCTTGTTAAATACGAAATATTAAACTTTCTGAAATGTACACAAAGTATTTTATAATAGGGGTTGCAGGGCGCCTACGGCGCCCCTTTACTTTTCTAATTTTTATAATTAACCACCATCTAATTCTCTTTTTACAATGTTCCCTTTTCTAAAATTGAAAATATAAGCTAAATCAATGACGTCATATAATATTTTTTACAGCGCATCTTTAATTTGCACACCTTTTTTGGTGCATTGGTGCAGTAATTTGGTTTTCCCTGCTTTATAAAATTAGTAGCGTCAGGACAGACTGACTGACTTGCGTGACAATTGCAAATTATATAGTTTTATTCTTTTATGGACAATTTTGTAGCAAAAACTCACCGGCAAAACCTTCTTATGAGATGATTATAAAAAGGGCAAAAAAGATCAACACTATTGATAAGCAATGGACTGTGGCATAGAAGGATGCACAAATCGTTCGAATAAAGGCCACTCTTTTGTTTAAGGCAGTCCTTCCCGATAAATCAATCCGAATATCACGATCGTCGTGTCTCTAGTTTTTGACCCTGTTTTATAAATATTTTTAAGACAGCAGTCAATATTAAAGAAATATTTTTTTTTCATATTTCAACATTCAAATCTAAATCAATATAATTGAAAAATATTCCAGTTGTCTATTAATTATAAAACTTAAAACGATAAACTAAAATATATATTTCTTTTAATTTTGCTTTCTTTAACAATTACTACAATAGATGACACGATCTCCAATGAGATAGGTTTCATTATTTGATCTTCTCTTATCTGTTACATACGCTCCTTCTATACAGAACGTTATTGTTTCATACGCTTACCCATGGTTTATGTCTAGGCGTGTATTTAATTAAGTTTTAAGTGTTGATTAAAAGTCTTTGTTCACTCCGCCAGGGGCTTAGCACATATTGGCCAGTCTGTGTATGACGCCTACATTGACACGTCACTGGGTTATGACCAGCCTCTAAGTCCCTTGTACCCAATAGGATGTCTGCGAATGGACACCAATATGTCATGTGATGATGATGTGACCACCACTTCCGTAGTAAACTCCTCAACAACTGGTCAAGCCTGGCCATCACCGAGGTAAGTACGACATAAAAACATTTATAAATAATAAAGTGTAAATTAAATATTGTTGATATTACATACATTTCCAACTTGAGTAAAGACATGCACTCTCCATCTTCCTAAACATAGTTACATACACAACGCCATATACAAGCTTCCAGACATGGGCGTATTCAATGTAATCACATTCCACTATGAGCTTTTTTATTTAATTTATTAATTATTTATTATTTTAAAACTTTACTTTGAATACTGATTTATGGGACAATTTTACAATGTCGAAGAAATATTAATTCGTGTAAAATAATTTTTTAGTAAATTATAGTTTTTCACAAACCTATTTGTATATTTCTTTTTTTTTAATTTACAAATAATTCTTCACATGTAAAGGCACGTATGTAAAGGCAAGACGGCTGTAACTATTTAAAAATAAAATTAATGCATTTCATCGTGTTGTCATAATTTTTAAACTCTGGCCTTCCTAATTGTTCTTTATTTTCAAACAAGCCTTAGCCCCTGAATTATTTTATTTTTTTTACAAAAAAATAAGTATTTTTTTCCAAACAAATAATATGTTCAATGTTTTAAGTAATTTTATAGCTACTTAAAGGTAAAACTTGAAACTTTCTGTCTACTCTCATTTCTTACCAACTGATTCATTATAATGTAGGCTTGAACTTAAACCCTTAAACCACTGGGCTAGAACATTCTAAAGCTAACCTTGGTATTCGTCTTTTACCACTGTCTGTTCTATGGAATTACGATGGACACCAACAATTAAAAATATACATTTTTATTAAATCGATTTGTTCTTTTGTAAGCATTTAGAATAATTAGAAAACGATTTTTATCATTCTTCTAGGTCAAATTTGGTATTTATAAAGATGGCGTAATGGAAAAATTCCTTCTATTCAATGGCTCCTCAACAACGTTCATGGACTGGTTCTCGTTTGCCAAGCTCATCAACAGTTCCTGGACTGACCTCACGACGTCTCCTATAGCGTTCTTCAGTGTCATGGGATGTTACAGTCCCGGGGTGGAGCGCCGCTTTTATGTCGAGTACGGCCACAGCGGATGTAACGCGGACAGTGGTTGGTTCGGCCGTATTGACCAACATGGAGACACGTGCGCCTGGGGAATGCCAGGCCCGTCCTTCCCTCGGTTGCTTTATTCTCAAGGAACCAGCAGGCTCGCAAATGTCTATATGGAGTCAGCAGATATCATGGCTATTTTTATAAAATTTTGAAGAAAAATAAAAACTACTCAAACTTACTATCACGTTCTGATCAAATCAGATTATGTAAACTCTCTTTCCTGCAGCTTGTGTGACAACTCTTGGACTTGAAAGAACGTGTCTGAATAGAACAACGAACATGCGAAAGAAGAAAGACAATGAATAGCTTCTTAAACAAAGATGTTTTAAATCTAAAGCCGTGTGTTGGTTGAAGTTTTGTTTTATAAGAGATAAGAAATTTGAGGTCAGTAAAGGTTGGAGGTAGACGGAGCTGAAGTAAATAAATAGAGGTAAAAAAAAAGAGATTTAAAAAAAACCACGTATCTATAAGTGGACTAAAAAGAAGAAAATAATTTAAAACTTATAAGTTCAACTACTTTGATTTAATATGACTAAAAACGTTGGGCATGTTTGGTATAAAAATTAAAGATTTATTATTTAGAAAGCAAAGGAGTGATCTAGAAGTGAGAGAATGAGTGAACTGTATCTCATAAAACTGCAATGCGCTTATTTTGAAATTGAGGTGACATGTTCTGTACCTCCTTTCCCATGATCTTCTAGAAGCAATGGATCGTAGTATGCTATCAGAATCATCACTTGCAGATTATAGACTATATGTACATTAATATTGTCCTCTCTTTGACTGCACAAAGCCGTATAGTATTTCCAAGTTTTCAATAACGTCAAACATTCTAATAACAACTGTTTGCCACTTTGTTTTGTTTTCTTTTAGAACAGTATATTGCTGTTCTTTTAGGTTTATTCTTTTTTATCCGATTTATGATTACTTCTATTTGCAGATACAAGTGCTTTAGTAATATTGAGCACTTAATTCATGAGCAATTTTGTATATAAATTTTCATTAAGCAACAAACGAAATTGAAAATTAAATTAAAATAATGTTTCTTTTTTAAGATAATAAGCGATTTTATTACACAAAATCTTTTGTTCCAGTATTTTAAAATCATTCGCGTTTTACCCGTCTCATATCTATTTAAGTGTAAGGTCCACGTCTAATTCAGATAATTTAAAGTTTTTGGACACTCTAATAATCTCGCTACAGTAATAGTAATGGCAAATTTCCATCTGTACGTACGGACAATTAATTCTCATCAATTAATTAATTCCATAAAACAGGAGGCATCAAAGAAAGAAGATCTCAATAAAATTTGACCTCAAACAAAAAGATATCAAACAAAGGAGACATTAATCAAAGGGGACATTAACTAGGCAAACATCAAACTAAGTGGACGAAATATAACAGATAAATTAAATAAAGAAGACATCAAGGAAAGAAGATAGCAACATAGGATACATCAACAAAAGAGACATCAAACTAGGGAGAATTTTACATAGGAGACATTAAACAATTTTGACGTCAGAACACAATAAATTATTACAAAACAAGGAACAAGTCATAAAAAAGTGATAAAAAATGTTTAATAAATTTAGTTTTAAAAAAATGAAATATATTTAGACATTTATTCTATACATACATAATTTTTTTAATCTTATGATTACCAGCATAATAGCTTAATATCTGAACTGGCTAAACGCAGTTATGTACCCGTATATCCAAGCTGATAATATACAACTAAAAAACAAACCCGTAAAAACAAAGTTTTTGACTATAAATCCCTTATATATGAGACATAACTAACAGTATTGATTATTTTCAAACATCTACAGACTGAATCTGTCTTAACTCAAGTTTGCTTCATAACCTTGGGGGGGGGGAGGGGGAGGGTGAGAGGGGAAAAGTCTGGTCACCGATTCGCTTGACGGAGCGCAGCATGACACGTAAAATGTAAACAAAAGTGCCCCGGCACTTCGACGGGTCGCCTCAACGCGTCAACTCAAAATTTCCCACGTGGGAAAAAACAATAACAAACCGTGAATTTGAATTACATACCTCATATAAGGATAAACTAAAAATGCATTAATTTAATTACGGTACGTTCGATCGATCTGAAATTTTGATACGATGCATTGTTAGGTTAGACGGGTCCGTGTGCCAAATTTCAGCTCGATCCGATCACGGGAAGTGGGTCATTTTCGACTTTTGTTTTTCCACCCGCCCGCCCGCCCAGCCCATGAGATGACGACAGAGACGGCCGCGAAGTTAATATAAGGGATTTAAATAAAACAAACCCGTAAAAACAAAGTTTTTGACTATAAATCCCTTTTATATGAGACATAACTAACAGTATTGATTATTTTCAAACATTTACAGACTGAATCTGTCTTAACTCAACTTTGCATCATAACCCTAGTGGGGGGGGGGACGGGTGGGTGGGGTGGGGGGGAGGGGTGGGTGGTGGGAGAGGGGAAAAGTCTGGTCACCGATTCGCGTGACCGAGCTCAGAGTGACACGTAAAATGTAAACAAAAGCGCACCGTCGTTTCGTTGGGTCGCCTCAATGCTCAAACTTTCACGTGGCAAAAAAACAAAAACAAATCGTGAATTTAAATTACATACCTCATATAAGGATAAACTAAAAATGCATTAATTTAATTACGGTACGTTCGATCGATCTGAAATTTTGATACGATGCATTGTTAGGTCAGACGGGTCCGTGTGCCAAATTTCAGTTCGATCGAATCATGGGAAGTGGGTCATTTTTGACTTCTGTTTTTCCGCCCGCCCGCCCGCCGAGCCCAAGACAGAGAGAGAGAGAGAGAAAGACGGCCGCGAAGTTAATATAAGGGATTTAAAAACAAACCCGTAAAAACAAAGTTTTTGACTATAAATCCCTTATATATGAGACATAACTAACAGTATTGATTATTTTCAAACATTTACAGACTGACACCGAGTGATGTCCCTTGTCTTTAATAAATGGGGGTGGGATGCGAGGGGGTGTTGGCACGACGGTCGGCGTCAACACGACGGTTGGCGTCAACTCAAACTCACGTGGAACTGGGCAGAAAAAAAACAATAACAAACAGTGAATTTTGAATTACATACCTCATATAAGGATAAACTAAAAATGCTCTAATTTAATTACGGTACGTTCGATCGATCTGAAATTTTGATTCGATGCATTGTTAGGTTAGACGGGTCCGTGTTCCAAATTTCAGTTCGATCGGATCATGGGAAGTGGGTCATTTTTTACTTCTGTTTTTCCGCCCGCCCGCCCGCCGAGCCCAAGACAGAGAGAGAGAGAGAGAGAGAGAGACGCGGTGAAGTTAATATAAGGGATTTAAAAAGAGATAAAGCAGATATTTTAACCTCCTTAACACAAAGGTAGCAACAGTATTTATTCGTGAAACAAATTATTTACATTAAGCCCTATTTGTAGACAAAGAGTTTGAACAGTTCAAAATAAACAACTTCATCAAGATAAGGCAAGTTTTGGGTCACATCTGTACATTATTAGAAACAGTTCTTCCTGAGGCGTATGACAAAAGTCCATGCATAAAATAAAAACAGGGTATTAGTAGGCCTGACAGGACGTAACACAACAGCGAACGTTTCGGCAAAGAGCCTTCTTCAACGGACAAATAGTACACAAATGAAACGAATAAAACGAAATAATAGAAAAAACACTTAGCTTCGGTGAAATCCAAGTAGTCCAGTACAGATAAAGCAAGGAGAGAAAAGTAAGAGCTTAAATAGGAAAGGAAAGGGTGGGTGTGGCCAATCAATCAGCTTGTCAGTGCGAACACAACGTTGATCCCATGTGGTGTAAGAGTCCCATATTCATGGATTAGTCTATTCTCCAGACTGACCCGGCCGGGTGTGTTTGTACAAGAAACCAAGGCGGTGACAGACATGTCATCGACACCCATGTGGTCCCGTCCATTGAAGTGTCGGGAGACAGGACACTGTTTGTCTTGTTTAATGGCACGTACATGTTCCGCGATACGGCAAGAGAGTAACCTCCCCGTTTCACCAATGTACTTCAAAGGACAGCGCTTACACACAATGGTGTAGACCACATTGCGGCTAGTACAAAGATAGCCATTCCTAATCTTGAATGTCCCCTTAGGGAAGACAATCTGGTCCGTCTGGGTAACAAAGGGACATGTCTTGCAGCGATTACGACCACATGGCTTAGTGCCCAGATGGGAGGACGGAATAAGCAGACGGCTACGAACCAATAGGTCTCGCATATTTTTGTCCCTCCTGAATACAATGAGGGGTGGGGTGGAAAATATGTTGTTTGTCTCAGGGACATTAAACAAGACAAACAGTTTATCATAAGGCCCCAGGAGGCTCTGTCGCTGGCTGCAGCCTCCCTAGAGTCTCCCCACAGCTGTACATAAGTTCTAACTAAATTGGTTTGTCAATCTGAATTTATAAGGAACTTAGAACTATTCCCCCCGCCTACCCGTTTATAATAAAATGAAAAAGTTGCTTTTTTTTCCCCCTTAAGCTACACTCTTCACACTAAATATCCTACAGTGGAAGAAAATCAATAGCCCCGAGCAGCATGCTCTTCATGGGTCTTCCCGGAAGACGCCCTCAGCCATCCTGCTCCCCCCTCCCAAAGGACTTACCAGCAGAGGAACCCCGAAACGGTCAATGCTGAAGCGGCCGCCGAGGCATCCGGGACATAAAGCCGAAAAGCCTCCCACTGAAAGTGACCTCACAAGGAGGGGTGGAATTTTCCCTACTTCGATTTGCTACCACTTCGGTGCCACCCGGGCAAAGAACACGAGTCTCTATGGTTAGGACTGCCGCATAGCAGGTGATCTCCAATGACCTAACTAGGTTGTAGCCCCAACTGGAAGGTTTCCTCAGAGCTGGCGTCCGCTACGTCCTTTGTAGTACCTTTTGCTAATCCGTACTTGCGCTCCTAGCCCTAAACCGGCACCGCTCAATGGCTTTGCTAGTAAACTGAGGGTGACGAAACGGTCGCTTCGGAACAACCCGACCCTCAATGGGTACTGTGGTTTTCATCATCGGCATTGCATCTGATGCTTTGCCTAAAATCCATAACGCAACTGTAATCATATGTGACTAGCAAATAACATAAACATAACGGATTTCGGCAATGCCTGCCAGGAGTTGTTGGTTTCAGGCTGCGGTCAGCTCCGCAACCTTTATCGTCCGTCGATCCACGTAGAGGCCAACCCCTTTTCTACAGTGCTTCACACTAGATCTTCCTATTGAAAAGAGAATAAAACTAAGGGTTTTTAAAAAATGAAATTTACTTAAGTAACCAAAAGAAGAAATTCGATTTTGAAATACATTTTCAAGTAATATTTTTTATTGAGTATATTCAAAATGATTGACCTCCATCAATGTTATCCGACAATAAAGTCAATTGGAATGCACCAACTATATAGGCCCGTGCTACATATCATGTACTGATGCACCATGGGTCAGGTGTTAGAGTCATCTTTAAGGGACGCGATTAGGTTTATAAACCAATGAAGTTTTACACTAGCTTATGCCAAGCATTGTTTTCAAAGCTTGTATTTTTGCAGAAATAATTTTGTGATGACAATACAGCAGAATGTCATAAAGACTTAATGTAAATTTAAATTGAGTATGGTTATATAATAAAACAAGCATATACAAATGTAAAATCAAAATGTTGTACTACAATTTGACTTACAGTTTGATAAACTCTCCAATTGCTTATTGCCATGTTACACTCAGGACACCTGCGTCGGTTTACAGAGCAAATGTCACACAGTCTTAGATGTTGACATGGGAACACAAGCCTGGAAATACGTCTTTGATGGTAGACACAGCAAAGTAGCAGATCTTTAATTTCATAGATCAGAAAAAATGAAATTACTTGTGTGAAGGGTGTCAAGTAAAGGGAGAGAAGTCAGTAAACAATAAGCCAATATAATAACACAGTCTTCCCCCTTTATTACAACTCTTTCAGATGGTAAAATGCGTTATATCCAACAAACAAACAAAAAAACGATTTTTTTTATTTTAAAAAAAAATATTTATTTATCTTTTAAATAAACAAATCGTTTTTTTTTGGTTCTGTTGGATGAAACGCGTTTTACCATCTGAAAGAGTTGTAATAAAGGGGGGAAGACTGTGTTATTATATTCTCAGAACTCAGATACAGATAATTGACCCTATCCTAAGTGACAGCCTAATTAATATCCTGAAAATTAAATTACTTTCTTGAGCTTTCATTTTCCAGACTATTTAAAAATTCCCAATTACATATACAGCAAATAAAGATCAATTAAATAACTTTTCTTTAAATTTTTTTCCAATTAGTTCTTATATTGAAGATTAAAAATTAATGTATTATTTTACACACACTCAATTAAAAAAAATCCATTTATAAAATATAAGTTATATTGATCAAGATAACCAAAAAGGGTTGATAAATTTTCATACTTTAAATTCACGTTTCAATAAAAATACATTGTATAAAGTTGTTTACATTGTAATGCTGCCTGACATGAGGGTTGATCACTGTAATGGAGAACGAATGGGCTTGGTGGAATAGGGCTGATGACTGTAATGGAGAACGAATGGGCTTGGTGGAATAGGGCTGATGACTGTAATAGAGAACGAATGGGCTTGGTGGAATAGGGCTGATGACTGTAATGGAGAACGAATGGGCTTGGTGGAATAGGGCTGATGACTGTAATGGAGAACGAATGGGCTTGGTGGAATAGGGCTGACGACTGTAATGGAGAACGAATGGGCTTGGTGGAATAGGGCTGATGACTGTAATGGAGAACGAATGGGCTTTGTGGAATAGGGCTGATGACTGTAATAGAGAACGAATGGGCTTGGTGGAATAGGGCTGATGACTGTAATGGAGAACGAATGGGCTTGGTGGAATAGGGCTGACCACTTGTATGTATCCACATTCAAAACAAACCAGTCGATTGACATCAGCTGTGAGTGATTACAGAGTTGTGAAACAGAAATTGTTAATCAATTTATAATTTCAAGTCTCGAAAAAATTAAATGGGTGTTTAAAGTGTTTAAAAGCAACCTTTTTATGACAAGGTTTTAAAGGGTTTCTCAAATGTTGTAAAGATAACATTTTATTTCTTTTAAGAAATTGTAAGAATTGTTTTAAAAGAAATAAAATGTATTAAATTTTTTTTGAAAACCATCTTTCAAATATTTATATTGTAAACGAGTCATTGTGTTAACTACAGGCATATAGAAAATGTTACTAGAATATTTTTAGATTAGTCGGTGTACACTATGATTTCGACATATCAAATGATTTTCTAGTTTTTTACTATGAAGCTATATTTAAAATACTAATATATTAAAAATTAAAAGTATATAAAAACAATAATATTTGACTTTTGGTATGCATATAATTTACAATCAAATGTAAGAACAAACTACGTCATTATATGATAAACTGTATGGAGGTACGGTTCGATTTTCGATAACTTATTTTGCCTCCTAAAAAATTGTGAATTGAAAAAAAACAATTACTTACAAAATAAAAACAATGACTTTATTAGTTATAATTTTAATACCAGATATAATCACAATGTATGTTATGTGTTGGGTTAAACATTTTTTTTTGAAATCCTGTTCTTTCATGTATTCGTGAATGTTCATTCTCTTTTGGGTCGAGCCGTTAGGCTCTTAGGACCCGGTTCATTTTATCGCATGCGAGCCTCATCAAGCGGGCATCACCATAGAGGTACTCCTCTGCAGGTACCTTGACTTCTGCTTCCAAATCCCGGCACAGCTCGGGGCACTCTTTGAGTACGTGGGCCACCATCTCCTCCGGGTGGCCACACAGCCGACAGGCCATTTCCCTTCTAGTGTTAATCTTGTACAAGTAGCTTCGTGTGGGACAATGTACAGTTCTCATTCTAGTTCTAGTTATGAGCGTCTGATTGCTACGTCCAATTTTGCACCAGGAGTCGCTTTTGCTCGGTCGCGGCATGTACTGGAATACTTTTCTGGCCGTGCTTCCCTAGGCCCAGCCCTGAAGCCATTTCTCTCGGGAATGGTCCTTAAGCCACGATCTGACCCCCAGCTGGGTCATCGGGCGATCGGGTTGCGGCTGAGCTGAACCTTCTCTCGCCAACTTATCGACCCTGTCTGAATGAGGCTCGCAACTGTGCCCAGTGATATACTGAAGGACTACTTTTCCGCCTCGTGCTAGGTTTTCACCTACTGTTTCCAAAATGACACTGACCGTTTTGCGTCTCCAGAGAGGATCGACCCACAGTCTCGAGCGAAAACCGTGAGTCGTTAAAGACTACGACGGTCGGAAAAACCTTTCTTCTTGCTAGACGTCGGCGAACTTCCTTCAAACCCTTGCATATCGCCTCCAGTTCGGCGTCGTGACTACTGTATGCGGCTCCGCACGACCCTGACAGTTCGATACTGTCAGGTCCAGGTTGAGGGTATTGAATTAGTACTCCGTATCCACTTCTGCCATCCTTGAAACGTGAGCAGTCCGTGAAGACTTTTACCACGCTGTCGCCATAAGCCTCGATTGTTTTCAGAGTCTCGTCTCGCTGGAGCTCGATGGGACTGGCTTTCGTCACCGCTGTATTTGCCAGTGTCAAACGTAGTTCAGGCAAGTCAAAGCATTCATGTGGTCTTCGAGCAGGGACCAGTCGCATTCGTTCCCTGTGCTTGGGTATGGGGACTGAGTCTTCTAGTTCGTAGACCGTATCCATGAAGGATGGTCTTTACAGTCGGGTCCTCTTTACCCATCGGTCTTGTAGTTGAAAGCAGGGTTCGTCATGCTCCAACCTACGGTATCGCTCTACCGTGGTCATGATTGCCTTTTCTGGCCTTATCGCCAAGGGTTCTACGTTGGACATAATTTTGGTTTTGTATTAGATCTAGACCCTCTAGAGCCGTACGGCTCGCAAAGGCCTGGACCGGGAGGCTGTAGTCAATGGCACCCCTCACACTACCGAGATAGAGAGCTCTCAGTAATCTTGCGTCCGCACGCCAACTAGTGCTAGCCAGTTTCTTCACCAGGGACAGTTTAGCTGTGGCTTTGGCGCACAATTCACGTACATGGTTATGTAGTTGAACCTTCCGGTCCAACTTGATTCCCAAGTATGTTGGTGTCCAATCCCAATTTAATCTTTTCCCACATATCTGAAGCACCACCTCATGCTTCAGGGCATTCCGTCCATTTGTAAAAATGGAGTGGGCCGTTTTCTCCGTATTGACTATTAAGCGCCATCGTTTGGCATAGTCTTCGATTCGATTCAGATCTTCCTGCAGTCGGTTCTGCAGTGTTGCGACGTCTTTTCCAGAACTCCATATTGCCACATCGTCAGCAAACATGGCATTCTGCGACCCCAGAATACCTTGTAGGTCGTGGACGTAGGCTAAGAACAATGTACAACTAAGGGCTGACCCCAGTGGGAGTCCGTCCTCCAGGCGCGCTTCGTTGGATAATGACTCCCCCACTCGAGTCTTGATCGTTCTGTCCGTAAGGAACGATTTTATCCAACTGTACATGTTCGCAGTGACACCTAACTGCTGCAACTTATAAAGTAGCCCTCTACGCCATACCTTGTCGTATGCCTGCTTCAGATCGAAGAACACCGCTACGGTGTGGTTCCTCGACTGGAGTTCGTTTGTAATCGTCTGAATTAGTCGGAGAGCCTGGTAAATCGGTTGGCGTCCCTTTCAGAACCCACCGTGAGTCATTGGAATGCATTTGGTCTATTCGAGGAACCAGTAGAGTCGTGCGTTCACTAACCGTTCAGCTACCTTCCCCACACACGACGTGAGGGAAATTGGCCGGTAGCTGGACGGGTGTTCGCCTGGTTTCCCCTCTTTGGGAATTGGGGTTATTGTGGCCTTTTTCCATAGCTTCGGCAGCGTGCCTGTTGTCCAAGTTCTATTTATGAAACTCACCAGTTTCAATCAGCATGTCTTGCCCAGATGTTTAAGCATTTCTTTGTGAACTTTATCTGGCCCTGGTGCTTTGCCAGCTTGACACTTGTTAAGTGCGGTTCGCAACTCTGTCATTGTGAAGGGGGCCGCGAAAACCTCTAGTTGAGGGCCCTTGCTTTGTCTCCTTGAGCCCTCTTTGCGCATTCTGTCGATTGTTCAGCTAAAGTCAGATCTGGCGCCTTTCTTGTTTACCTAGGCAAAGTGTTTGTTTAGCGCTCGTGCTAGCTTAACTTCACTAGCCCTTTGGCCCTTTGGTGTCGTCAAAGGGTTGGAATTCTTTGTTTTCCCCGCGCCAGATAGTGCATCTAAGAGCCGCCAAAATTTTCTCCCGTCTTCGAGGTCGAGTTTTTCGCACGTATTTACCCATTTCGCCTTCTTCGATTTGTCGACAGTGGCCCGGACTTCAGCCGTCAGTCTGTTGTACGCCCTACGAGCTTCGGGTATCTTCAGCCTAGCGGCTTTTTCCCGTGCTTTTGCTCGTCGCTTCACCAATTCGGTCAGACTGAACTTCTGTTTCCCGTTGGTCCTTGGGATCGTTCGCCTCGCAACCCCAATGATTGTGTCAATAAACTGCCCGTAGGTGGCATCCATGTTGTCTCCTGCAACATCCAGCAGAGCGAGCTTGGTCTCGCTCTCGGCCTCGTACTTTCACCAATCGGACTTACGGAACTGCTAATGCCTTCTTTCAAATCAAGGTTTGCCCACACCAAGCACAAATTCGATCAGGATTGGGAGTTGGTCTGACCCTACTTCCGTTAAAACTTCCAGTCTATGCTTCGACTCTCGGTCACCGGATATAGGCGTTAGATCTGGGCGGGACTCCGTGCTGTGTCCCGTGTGCGGTAGTGTCGGTTCACTGTCTGCATTTTGCAGCCTGATGAGATTCGTATTAATACAGACATCCTCGATGTAGCGGCCTGTCGCGTTCTGTTCGGCATAGCCCCAGTCAGGAGACTGTGCATTAAAGTCTCCTGCTATTATCGTTCTTCCAAAAATGACATCTTCCCCAACTGGAAGTGCGATTGGATTTATGGGCGTATTATAGACGTTCGTGATTGTAAAGCCAACGTCACCTTTGAAAACTACCACGGTGAGAGTATCAGTGTTGCTGTAACACTTAACTTCGAGCAGCTCCATCGTTAAATCATTCCGGACCGCTGTGGCAAGACCTCGACATCGCCGGTCACACTTGCAATGGTATAGCGAGTAACCAGTGATATGAAACGGCTTCCCCTTAAGGAGCGTTTCTTGGAACAGTGCTACATCCACTGTTCGTTCGTGGAGTATTTTGGTTACTTCGTGTGCTTTTTGCCTTATGCCACAGACATTTAACTGTAAAACTACCAGTGCTTGTTCAGGGTGGCCTTTCGCACCCATGCAAGGACGTCAGTCACCGATTGACCGCTTGGACATGGCCTGTCGTTCGTCACCATGCCTCTAACAGGGGAGGTAGCCAACCGACCCGACGTACCACCATCCGCCGAGAAGGGGTTTAGAAGGTTCATTCCGGGACCTGCTTTTTTTGATATATGAACCATAGAATAGAGAGGGGGTAGGCAGAAATCTTTAACCCATTGAGGACGATCCGTGTGCGTTCCAGAGGGTCTTCCTGTCTTCGGCGTTCCTAGCTGGGCACTGTTGGGTATGGGCTTGCTCCCACACCCAGCACCGGGCCTCTCGATGAGGCCATGCCACTCCCTTTCATGTACTAAATCTGTCTTTTTAAAGGCAAGGGCATTACACAGTTCTCATTTTAAAAAGTGGACGCATTTGTATTACTTAAAATTGACAATACTTGGTTTTTTGTGTTTTTTTTTACTTTCAGTGTCATCTTAATAAGGTTAGTCACTTTAAAACATTATCAGTATTTAATATTGTAGAACATATTCTAAAGGTGAAAGCAGGAAGTAGACAAAGCTGAAGTAAAATAAAGCAAATTTTTACGGGAAGGAATGTGACTGCGTAAACATGTGATATGTAGGGGGAGGGGGAGAAGGTGTAAATATGAACACTTTAAGGGAGAGTGAGAATATCAATGTGTAGGAATGTGTTAGGAAACTGTTTTGAAGAACTAGTAATCAAAACCTCCGTAGTCCTCGCGATCTGAGTTATTTTATCAAAGTCAATACTCATATGCATGATCAACCAAGAAAACGAGTTATTTTGGTAGCGTATTTGGTCTGACTTATGGTCGACAGTATTTGTAATAAGTAAATTCAATTGTTGCCGCATGGTGTTTTGGTATTAACGTGATTTAAGGTCATATAAATCTTTGGTTCATTTAAATACTTAAGAAATCTAGATGAAGGTAAAGTAATGTTAAATTAATCTCCAAAGTGGTGATACTAAAATCGCAGGTGATAAGCTACTTATGGTAAGAGAAAAAAACTAAAAGTAATTTATTGTCAAATCGCGACACAAAAATCAATGAGAGTACAGATAAAATTTGGTTGTCTTTCTTTGGCTACAAATATATAAAAAAACGTAAAACAATATTTTTTGACCATAATTCCTTTACATACGAGACATAACTAAAAGTATGTTAATTATAATATTAATTATAATACGCATCGCACGACAATAAAAAAATCCTAAATTTTAGTTATGTCTCATATATAAAGGATACATAGTAAAAAAAATACTACAGTCTGCATGCTAAATTTTAGCTCGATGTGATCACCAGAAAAGGTTTATAAAAACATATTTAATATAATGCGCATCGCTTGACAGACTAGCATAGACATTTAGTAAAACCGAGAATATATTTTTTAAAAGTATCGTCAATATAATACCCACCGACCGCCGGAACAGGAAAATATTAAAAAGGTTGTTCAATATAATACGCAACGCGAGTGTCTAGCAAAACAGATTAAATGCTACATAGAAATACATAAAGATAATCTAAAAATTCATTAATTTAATTACAGTAAATTCGATCGATCTGAAATTTTGATAGATCATTTTTAACGTTGCAACGAGTCAGCCTAAAAAATTCAAATCCCTAGCATACGGGGAAGGGGTTTATTATCAATCCAAACTTTTTTGCGGCAAACAATCAAGCAAGCAGACGCCACGAGTTAATATGAGAGATTTAATAACTTCACGGCTTACAGTATATCTTCATTTTAATAAAATAATAAAATCAAGAGGTTTTTTATGACATATAAGTAAACCAAAGAATAAATAATATTTTGGAGTACATATTCAAATTATTTATGCTTTGATTGTTTGACTAGACCGTGATTTAACTACATCAATCTGACCATAAAGGTAATAAGAGTGCACAACCTATATAATTAAGGGTTTCTAACATCTTCGTGATGTTTTACTTATTAATATGCCTTGTAGGCATTCTCTCAATACATAACCTTGCATACAATAATCCTTTGAAGAACTGGTTTCAATAAAACAACTGTAATATCTACACTTTGTACAGTACATATATAATTTGAGGTTATACAACGTGGAGTCCGCAGACACACGTCCGCCATTTATCCCAGAATTCTGACAACACTGATAATACTCTCGAACCTTCTACCCCATTTCTTTCCGCACTGTCACTCACGTGACCTCTCCGTCATCCAACTCGTGATTCACACGTGGCAGGGTTACATTTCGTGCCCAGACAAATGATGGGTAAAATTTTGTGTCATTTTCTAAGGGACGTAATTATGTTGATAACCTATGAAATTTTGCTTTTTTCATTTTTGCTGAAATAGTTTTATAACGACAATAATGCAGTACGGTATGACAATTGGAAGAAATTTGTATTTAAAAATCATTTTTAAAAAACTATTCATTCTATAGTAATTTATTAAAAATTGAAATCATTATGGAGCCCATGTTCGAATTAACTACAGATTTCCTAAAATTACCCCAATAAAATTTGAAAATTGTTCTCAACGATCATTTTCCGGTATTTAATTGCAAGCTATAATTTAAAAACGCATGTTTTAAACATGTATACAAACGAAAATAATTGGATTTTTATATGCACATAAGTTACAATCAAATGTGAACACAATTCCAAAGAGTTTTATATAAAGCGTATGGAGGCGCGGTTCTTTGATGTCTACTTTTTAGCTATAAAAATTATTTAGAAATTAATTTATAAAAAAATCCTTTCAAATTATACAATTGCACCTTAAAGGTATATACTTCCTAAAAAAATAAAAGCAAAGCAAAAGATATCTTATTTTTGTGTTAATCTAAAGTATTGTCTTTTAAATCATATTCTTTATATGTACTTTGTATGGCTTTAAACCCTGAAGAGATTGCGTAGGTGCTTCTACTTAAATTCTTAAGCGTTACAAAATAATTATTTTTAATGTCACAGCATTTTTTTTAAAATTCCGAATTTATACAATCCCAATTTTATTTTACAACTGGTGTCATCTCAATGTTGGTAATCACTTTTAAACACAATAATCTTTTATCGGAGTAGAACTAAACTATCCGGTATTATTTTTTTAACAAGCTTACACACACCTCAAAATCGTTTAGACTTCTGATTATATATGTTACATTCTTATAATAAATTAAATATTGTGGTGGAAAAAAAAAGTTTAAGGAAAGGGGTATTAGTAATTAAGTTGTTTCTTAATGAGTAATGCTTAGTTAATTATGTTATGCTTTGCCACTGCAGTCGTACCATTGAAGAAAAATCCGCCCGTAGCTGTTCCATGGCACTAAATTAAAGGCAAAATGGCCACAGTCTGTTGGGTTAGAAAACGTTGCTGGATATCTCCCATTGCAGGATGTGCAAATCTTCTGGATACGGCTGCCGAGTATTGTCCCATTTCATTGTCTGGTTAAGCAGGGAACTGATTTAATGACATTGCAAGTTCTTGGAAACCATGCACTGTTCGATACATGGAGATAAACTAATACATTCTTAAAAACAATGAGTTCCCTTGCAATGCATATCTTTGAAACTTATGCACTTCGCGAAACATAATGCAAAGAAATTACTAATTTGTTCTTAAAAACAATATATATATATATATATATATATATATATATATATAATATATATATATATATATATATATATATATATATATATATATATATATATATATATATATATACATATATATATATATATTATTCTGCATTATTTATTTAAATTTACGTTTTTGATAAAAAAAATTCTGACGTCTGAATTTTTAGTTTTTTTTAATACACATTTAGAGAATATATATTACACGCACTTAAGACATGGGCTAATAAAATCAAAATTTGAAAAAGTGAGCCCATTTAAAATTAAATTTCTTTTGAAGATGTTAAATAAATAAAAATAATTTTCCTGCAATGATTTTAATTTATATAACTGATCCAAAGCTAATTATAGCTTCAAAAACGTTAACTTCTAGCTCATTTGAGATGCAATCCATACATAATACATTTATCTATGTAGAATTTGTGGGACCACACATTCATAGCATTTCATTCTTTCACTGCTACAGACGATTTTCCTACGCAGGTTCATAAGTCAATGCAACTGGTGTGCTTGGCGTACCTATTAGTCGTCAGTAATTTGTTTCTTGAGAATAGTCTCCAGTTCACTAACTTGAGAGTTACACAACTTTGACGATTCGGTGACAGAGGAACATTCATCTGCAGAAGCTCATGTGGGGCCGGGGGCCCAAACAATGTTTTTTCCTAATATGGCCTATATAAAATATGAAAATCACCCATTCCTCTTTTTCCCGTGTAGGCAGAAGCATGAAACTTTAGGAAAATGTTGAGTACAATCCCGCGATGGTAATGGGACATCAAATATTTAAATTATCACTTCCTGGGGGCCGGGGGCCCAATTGAAGTTTTTTCCTAATATGAGCTATATAAAAAATTAAAATCACAAATTCTCATGTTTCCCGTGTAGGTAGAAGTGTGAAACAAAGGGTAGTTGATAAGTACACTTCCGCAATGGTAACAAGCGAAAAAAATATTTAAATTATCATTTAATGGGGGCCGGGGGGCAAAATGTTGTTTTTTTCTTATATAAAAAACTGACTCATCACTAATTCTCCAACTTCCCGTGTAGGTAGAAGCATGAAACTTCGGGAACTTGCACAGTACACTCTCTCAACGATAATTGGCGAATAAGAATTTTAAAATTCACACTCTTGGGCGCCGGGGGCCCAAAAACACTTTTTTTCCCCTAATTTGGGCAATATAAAATATGAAAATCACTAACTCACCCATTTCCCGAGTAGGCAGAAGCATGAAACTTTGGGAAGTTGTTGAGTACAAACCAGCGATGGTAACGGGCGAAAAGAAAAATTAAATTATCACTTCCTTGGGGGCCGGGGGCCCAAATGAAGTTTTTTTACTTATTTGAGCTATATAAAATCTGAAAATCACACATTCTCACATTTCCCGTTTAGGTAGAAGCATGGAACACTGGGTAGTTGAAAAGTACACTTCCACGATTGTAACAAGCGAAAAAAATATTTAAGGTATCACTTACTGGAGGCCGGGGGCCCAAATGTAGTTTTTTTGTCTTATTTAAAAAACTGACTCATCACTAATTCTCCAACTTCCCGTGTAGGTAGAAGAATGAAACATTGGTGAGTTGTTAAGTAGCCTCTCGCGACGAAAATTGGCATAAAATTTTTTTTAAATTCACGCTCATGGGGGCCGGGGGCCCAAATCCGTTATATGAGATATATTAAAATTAAAATCAATAATTTTCCTAATTAAAATCAATAATTCTCATATTTCACAAGTAGATAAAAGAATGAAACTTTGGGAAGTTGTTGAGTACACTTCCGTGATATCAACAGGCAAAAAAAAATATTTAAATTATCAAATAATGGGAGCCGGGGGCCCAAATTAAGTTTTTTCCTTACATGAGCTATATAAAAACTGAAAATCACAAATTCTCATATTTTCAGTGTAGGTAGAAGCAAGAAACTCTGAGTAGTGGTAACAAACGAAAACAATATTTAAATTATCACATACTGGGGACCGGGGGCCCAAATATAGTTTTTTCCTCATATGAGCTATATAAAAACCTAAAATCAATAATTCTCCTATTTCCCGTGTAGGTAGAAGCATGAAACTTTTGGTAGTTGTTAAGTAACATTTCGCGATGTTGACAGGTAAAAAAATATATATAATTTTTTACTTACTGGGAGCCGGGGGCCAGAATGTAGTTTTTTCTTATATAAAAAACTTACTTATCACTAATTCTCCAACTTTCCGTGAAGGTAGAAGCATGAAACTTTGGGGAGTTTTTAAGTACAAAATCGCAATGGTAATAGGCGTAAAAGAATTTTGAAATTCACACTCATGGGGGCCGGGGCCCCAAAAACATTTTTTCCCCTAATGTGGGCTATATAAATATTAAGAATCAACCATTCTCCTATTTCAAGAGAAGATAGAAGCATGAAACTTTGAGTAGTTGTTAAGCAACATTCCGCGATATTAAAAGGTAAAAGAAATTATATAAATTGTCACTTACTGGGGACCGGAGACCCATTTTTTTCTTATATTTAAAAAAGACTCATAACTAATTCTCCAACTTCCTGTGAAGGTAGAAGCATGAAACTTTCGGAACTTGCTGAGTACACTCTTATGGCGATAATTGGTTTAAAATAATTTATAATGTCCAATCTTGGGTGGTCGGGGGCCCAAACCCGTTTTCTTTCCTAATATGGGCTATATAAATCTGAATCAACACTAATTCCTCATGTTCCCGTGTAGGTAGAAGCATGAGATTTGGAAAGTTGTTGAGTACCCTCCAGCGATCGTAAGAGGTCTAAACATTATGAAATTATCACTAACTGGGGGGCAGGGGGCCCATAATGTAGGTTTTTTCATATATGTGCTATATACAAACAGACTCTTTATTAAATATCCTATTTCCCGTTTAAGTAGGAGCATGAAACTTTGGGAATTTGTTGAGTACCCTCCCACATTGGTAACATGCGAAAACAAAATCTAAATTATCACCTCGATAGGATTACTTGAAGTGATTTTTTACTTTTCTTTTCTTTTCTTTTTCTGCGGGGCCACGACAGACAGACAGACAAGACGGTGAAGTTAATATATTTAGTATATCCATTATGATCCAGATTGAAATATATTGGTGTTTTGAATTTGTGTTACGCTGGTTCTCAACGGTAACTGAAATCCTAATTTCCTCAGCGAAGCGAGGGTATTTTGCTAGTTTATAATAAAAATGGTGTAGGGCTTTCCACCCCCAATGTCCATAGCGTCTGGATTCAGGGGGTCTAAAACTGTCAAGACTTTATTCCCCACTCCATTTTACACGATCTTGAAAAAAATTGACACGTATCTCAATCGTTATCTACATTGAATCATGCAGGCTTTTGAAATGTACATCTTGCATCGATTTCACCCGGGGGCCATATTGTCTTTCTTTAAATTTAAGCTATATAAATATCATTTATGTCGTCGGATCGCCCATGAAATGTTGGGACGTTGTTGAGTATACACAACGAATGATTTTTAAATAATTTATATTAACATGTGGTGTCTGTTTGAGCCCTTGTCGAATAAACTTTGGATCGATTTTTATCTCACTTTGTCTTAAGCTAGCGAGCTGAAATTTTGCAGGCAGATTTGTGTCGATGATTAAAATGATTAAAGATTAAAATTTCATATTGATCGCATGTACTGTTATTAAATTATTGAATTTTTAGATTACTTTATTTATCTCTATGTATCATGTTAATTTTTTAGATAGAGTGTCGCTCTGCCTATTATATTTAACGACCTTTTTACTACTTTCCTGTTGCGCGATTCGGTGCGTATTGTATTGACAATACTTTTTAAAAATATATTCCCGATCGGTGCGCATTATATTAAACATTTTTTACGAGACATAACTAACATTTTGTATTTTTGGATTGTCTTGCGCTTTGTATTATAATTCACTGAATATTCGTTTAGTTATGTCTCGTATATAAATGATTTACAGTCAAAAACTTAAATTTTTACGGGTTTTAAAAAAAAATTATAACTCATTTAGGGATCAGTCAGTGTCGCAACATTTTTTTTCCTGATATGAATTATATAAGCATTATGTTAAACTTTGTCTGCTTAGTAAATGGATATATTTTGACCAAACTTGGTACATAAATACTAAATATAACCTTGGACTGCGATAAAGCTTTTAAATAATATACAAAATACACAAACAAATTGTATAATGAAAACGACAGATTTAAGCTGTATTATTTAACTTGTACAACAGTAAACGTCTCGGGCTAATGCCTTCATCAGTACAATTAACATACAGTACTGACACAATTACTATGTAATAAGTAACATTTATCACTGTATTCTTGGCTGTCGTGCTCCCCTCCCCCACCTATTAACAATTCAAACATGTTTACCATAACCCACCCCCCAACACACAAGCACACATAAACAATCCTAAAGGGATTACCATAATTCAATATCTGATTTTGGAGATGATGGTTTGCTGCTGCAAGTTGTCTCTTGTTTTATTCTACTTGCACTTATCAGTGGCGGGTTACACTGTTGTGTGGAAGGTGGGTGAAGTCGCTTCAAACTAGTAACAGCTGAGCTGTAAGAAAGAAGGTTTTGATTTCGGTGACCCGTCAAAACGGCCTCGGACAAAACGGCCCCGACAAAACGGACCCGACTAAAACGGACCCGACATAACGGCCCCGGACAAAACGGCCCCGACAAAACGGCCCCGACAAAACCGCCCCGGACAAAACGGCCCCGCCAAAACGGACCCGACATAACGGTCCCGACATAACGGCCCCGACATAACGGCCCGGTCAAAACGGCCACATAACAAAATGTTAACATCTTTTAACAAAAACTTTATTTTTTTTTATTTTAAGCTTTTGTCGACTTTTTCCTCCTTAAAAAAAGTCGTAAAATTATTAACTTCTCTATTGTGATCTTATAATTTTGTTTCTTGTCAACAAACAACCGTGATTGGTACCATTTCGCTTAAAGGCTATTAAATTCACTCTTCTGATGTCATTATTATTATTTATTGTGAGCTAAGCCTGACAATGAATAGGTGAATAAAAATACGCATATAATATTTGATAGTACATTTTACTATTAGTACATCTATTAGTCAAGGACCGTTTTGTCGGGGCCGTTATGTCGGAGCCCAAATGACATGGCCGTTTTGTCCAGGGCCGTTTTGTCGATGAACCCTATTTCTTAAAGGTTTGTACAATAATTTCAAAATTAACAGCGATACCTTTTTGTTAATGGGGCCAAATGTCCACTTTTTATATTGGCCTTATATTTTTTTTCTTTTCTATCATTTTATTTTTTCTTATTATGTAAACTAATGAAGATAAGAACGTTAAACCCACCTTTTCTCGTTAAGTAATAATTTTAAAATGAAGACCATCACTATCTTGACATGTTTTTTATTAATTGATTCTTTCCTTAAGTGGTCTTTATGATACCAAAGAATTTTCAAATGTATACATCAATAGGGTTAAATTATTTATGTTTGTATAACTTGCACTTCATTCCCAATAAAATCGATTAGAATATTTCATGTAACAAAACAAGAATCAAACAATAACTTTTTGTTACCACGAAGATGTTTATCTGCCCATGCACAATGCTTTCAAAAAAATAATAACTAAGAGATATGACATGTTGTTAACTGAAATTCACATTTTTATTATTTATTGACGATAACTAAACAACAGAAGGGCTGGAATTTTAAAATACAGAAACACGGTGACATAGTAAGATTATAGAGAGCGTTATGCTAGATTCTTTAGTTTGTTTCTGTCGCTAAGTGAATTTAACGTCCAAGATAAACTGTTAATTGTTCTTAAATCATTTGCGCTTTTGGTATCAAAGAAGAAATTTAAGTTTGGATTTACTATTTTATAATTTAATATGTTTGTATAATGACAGTAAACTTTAAAATATTTATTTAAAAATATGCAATGAAAACTTTACAACTCATACAAATTGTCTTGTTAATTTCAATTTGGAAAATTTTGGAGGCACAAACATTTCAAAAGGATCAGGGAATATTTTTCCAGTTTATAAACAAACAAAAACTCTTATTGAAACCGACATTTTCAAATATTGTTTTACTGTCTTTTTCCACTGACAGGAACGGATGTGTTTCTTATTGTTTGACTTACTCCTCGTGCAAAAGTGCCAATTTCAGAATTTCTTCAAGGGAGTGTTCATTGTTTGGAGTGAACAGCTGGGAAATTGAGCTTACAGTCGTTTCCGATCTCGATTACGTCATCATTCAAAAAGTCAACGAACCTTTGGTAGCTCATGGAAACTGGACATTGGTCTTCAGGTTAGATCAAAACTCTTCACTTCTCAATTTATTTTAGATTACACTAAACAAAAGTGTTTTAAAAATAAATAATATTTTTGTTCTTGTTTTTGACGTCATTTTTCACATGCGTGATATTAAAATCCAAAGAATTTCATCTGCTTCTTTATATACTACTGTTGCTGAAGACACTGGTTTATGCCTTTTGACATCTGATTGTCTCGGATGCTAAAAACATTTAACTGAATAACAATTTATTTTAAAATTTACCTTTTTAAAATCTTCTCATTATGTAATGGAAATATTTTAATTATGGTATATCTAGGTATTTAAATTCATTGGATAATCCAATGTAAATCACATGTAAATCACATGTAAATTCATTCATTGTATCACGTCATCGCTTAGGAAATGGGTGATACGAGTGAATATTTGTATAACATAATGGCGTTTTGATATACTTACGGAAATTATTATTATTATTATTATTTAATTTCACTTCTTATTATAAAACTATTTTTAATAAGTCATGTTTGCTAATGGAGAAGGTATGAAAGATAATTTCAAAGTTCTTTCTTTTCACTTTTGTTGCTTTACAAATTTTCATGACAATATTTTGAAGTAAAGTATTGAATGTTAAATTATTGTGATTGACTTCATTGCCTGAAGTTCGGCTGTCACTATACAACTTATTACAAATATTTTAACATCAATAAGGAAATGTTTACTTTTTGTGTCTGATTGAAACATTCAAATCAAGTTCAATATTTGTGAACATTTTCCAGTTAACTGTTGTCTATTAAAATTAAAATGATTAAACTAATATGTAGTTTAATATTTTGTTTGATCATTATTATTATTTATTTTATTTTTTTGCATTCACAAAATATTGCAATAGAAGCCATTATATCTTGTGAAATAAACTCTATTAAAAATCTTTTTTTACTCCTCCAGGGGCGTAGCACATATTGGAAAGTCTGTGTATGACGCTTTCATTGACACGTCACTGGGTTATGACCAGCCTCTAAGTCCAATGTACCCAATAGGATGTCTGCGATTGGACACCAATCTGTCATGTGACCACCACTTCCGTAGTAAACTCCTCAACAACTGGTCAAACCTGGCCATTACTGAGGTAAAGACAACAACAAGTTATAAATAACAAAGAGTAAATGGATGTTAAAAACATTGTTAATTTCTGACATTGTTATTCTTTAAGAGTTTTAAATAAATTATCTGGGTTTTATCATGAAAATAATTTATATTTTATTCTCAAATGCATGTTTTGGATATAATAAAATTATTCATTGAAATTTCTTTTTTAATGGTTAATACAATGTATTAATGGCTTTATTTCTTTTGAAACTTAAATTTCAATAATGCATTATTTTTAAAAATTTTAAACTATATTCATTAAATTCGAGTAAAATATTACTACAGTATATAAGAATTTAACAATTCCTGCTGTTCTTTTAATTCACAAAATATTCTTTACACGTAAAGGCAAAACGGCTGTGATCATTTTATTAAGTTAAAATTAATGCAACTTCAACGTGTTGTCATAATTTGTCAACTCAGGCCTTCCAAAGTGATCTCTATGGTAACACATTCACATACTTTGGTAACCAAATTTTTTTTTAAAATGTGAGTCCAAAAATTATGTGTGTTATTTTAAAAATGTCTGGAAACTTCGCCTCTACGCTCCTTTCCTACTTATTGCCTCACATGCCGGTGGCTTGAACTTAAACTCTTAAAGCACTGGGCTAGTGCATTGGAGAGAGAACACTGGGACTAGCCCTTTCCCATTGTCTGTGCGGTGGACTTATGTAAACACAAGAATTACAAAATATCCATTATTATTTAATAACTTTGGGTTTTTTTAATTGAATTTTTTAAAAAGATATTTTGTAGGAATTACAAATAATAAAACACCTGTTTATTTTTCTCATTCTTCTAGGTCAAGTTTGGTATTTACAAAGATGGCGTAATGGAAAAGTTCTTTCTCTTCAATGGGTCATCAACAACTTTCCTGGACTGGTTCTCGCCTGACAAGCTCATCAACAGTTCCTGGACCGACCTCATGACGTCTCATACAGATTACTTCAGTGTCATGGGATGTTACAGTCCCGGGGTGGAGCGCCGCTTCTATGTCGAGTACGGCCATTCCGGATGTTACGTGGACAGCGGTTGGTTCGCCTGTATTGACCAGGACGGAGACACGTGCTCCTGGGGAATGCCAGGCACGTCCTTCCCTCGGTTGCTTTATGCTCAAGGAACCACCAGGCTTGCTAATGTCTATATGGCGTCGGCAGATATCATGGCTATTTTTATAAAATTTTAAAGGAAAAAAAACACAACACTGTAACAACTGAAGTGTTATCAAGTCATGTAACCTCACTTTCCAGACGCTTGTGTTACACGTCATAGACTTGATAGACGGACTTAAATGAACAACGCTCATGCAAGAGACCAAAAACCGTGAAAAGCTTCTTAAAAAATCTGTTTTAAAAATCAAGAAGCGCGTTGGTTAAATGTGAAAAGCTTCTTAAACTAAGCTGTTTTAAAAATCAAGAAGCGCATTGGTTAAATGTGAAAAGCTTCTTAAACAAAGCTGTTTTAAAAATCAAGAAGCGCGTTGGTTAAATGTGAAAAGCTTCTTAAACAAAGCTGTTTTAAAAATCAAGAAGCGCGTTGGTTAAATGTGAAAAGCTTCTTAAACAAAGCTGTTTTAAAAATCAAGAAGCGCGTTGGTTAAATGTGAAAAGCTTCTTAAAAAAGCTGTTTTAAAAATCAAGAAGCGCGTTGGTTAAATGTGAAAAGCTTCTTAAACAAAGCTGTTTTAAAAATCAAGAAGCGCGTTGGTTAAATGTGAAAAGCTTCTTAAACAAAGCTGTTTTAAAAATCAAGAAGCGCGTTGGTTAAATGTGAAAAGCTTCTTAAACAAAGCTGTTTTAAAAATCAAGAAGCGCGTTGGTTAAATGTGAAAAGCTTCTTAAACAAAGCTGTTTTAAAAATCAAGAAGCGCGTTGGTTAAATGTGAAAAGCTTCTTAAACAAAGCTGTTTTAAAAATCAAGAAGCGCGTTGGTTAAATGTGAAAAGCTTCTTAAACAAAGCTGTTTTAAAAATCAAGAAGTGCGTTGGTTAAATGTGAAAAGCTTCTTAAACAAAGCTGTTTTAAAAATCAAGAAGCGCGTTGGTTAAATGTGAAAAGCTTCTTAAACAAAGCTGTTTTAAAAAATCAAGAAGCGCGTTGGTTAAATGTGAAAAGCTTCTTAAACAAAGCTGTTTTAAAAATCAAGAAGCGCGTTGGTTAAATGTGAAAAGCTTCTTAAACAAATCTGTTTTACAAATCAAGAAGCGCGTTGGTTAAATGTGAAAAGCTTCTTAAACAAAGCTGTTTTAAAAATCAAGAAACGCGTTGGTTAAATGTGAAAAGCTTCTTAAACAAAGCTGTTTTAAAAATCAAGAAGTGCGTTGGTTAAATGTGAAAAGCCTCTTACACAATGCTGTTTTAAAAATCAAGAAGCGCGTTGGTTAAATGTGAAAAGCTTCTTAAACAAATCTGTTTTAAAAATCAAGAAGCGCGTTGGTTAAATGTGAAAAGCTTCTTAAACAAAGCTCTTTTAAAAATCAAGAAGCGCGTTGGTTAAATGTGAAAAGCTTCTTAAACAAAGCTGTTTTAAAAATCAAGAAGCGCGTTGGTTAAATGTGAAAAGCCTCTTACACAATGCTGTTTTAAAAATCAAGAAGCGCGTTGGTTAAATGTGAAAAGCTTCTTACACAAAGCTGTTTTAAAAATCAAGAAGCGCGTTGGTTAAATGTGAAAAGCTTCTTACACAAAGCTGTTTTAAAAATCAAGAAGCGCGTTGGTTAAATGTGAAAAGCTTCTTACACAAAGCTGTTTTAAAAATCAAGAAGCGCGTTGGTTAAATGTGAAAAGCTTCTTAAACAAAGCTGTTTTAAAAATCAAGAAGCGCGTTGGTTAAATGTGAAAAGCCTCTTACACAATGCTGTTTTAAAAATCAAGAAGCGCGTTGGTTAAATGTGAAAAGCTTCTTACACAAAGCTGTTTTAAAAATCAAGAAGCGCGTTGGTTAAATGTGAAAAGCTTCTTACACAAAGCTGTTTTAAAAATCAAGAAGCGCGTTGGTTAAATGTGAAAAGCTTCTTACACAAAGCTGTTTTAAAAATCAAGAAGCGCGTTGGTTAAATGTGAAAAGCTTCTTAAACAAAGCTGTTTTAAAAATCAAGAAGCGCGTTGGTTAAATGTGAAAAAATTCTTACACAAAGCTGTTTTAAAAATCAAGAAGCGCGTTGGTTAAATGTGAAAAGCTTCTTACACAAAGCTGTTTTAAAAATCAAGAAGCGCGTTGGTTAAATGTGAAAAGCTTCTTAAACAAAGCTGTTTTAAAAATCAAGAAGCGCGTTGGTTAAATGTGAAAAGCCTCTTACACAAAGCTGTTTTAAAAATCAAGAAGCGCGTTGGTTAAATGTGAAAAGCTTCTTACACAAAGCTGTTTTAAAAATCAAGAAGCGCGTTGGTTAAATGTGAAAAGCCTCTTACACAAAGCTGTTTTAAAAATCAAGAAGCGCGTTGGTTAAATGTGAAAAGCTTCTTAAACAAAGCTGTTTTAAAAATCAAGAAGCGCGTTGGTTAAATGTGAAAAGCTTCTTAAACAAAGCTGTTTTAAAAATCAAGAAGCGTGTTGGTTAAATGTGAAAAGCTTCTTAAACAAAGCTGTTTTAAAAATCAAGAAGTGCGTTGGTTAAATGTGAAAAGCTTCTTAAACAAAGCTGTTTTAAAAATCAAGAAGCGCGTTGGTTAAATGTGAAAAGCTTCTTAAACAAAGCTGTTTTAAAAAATCAAGAAGCGCGTTGGTTAAATGTGAAAAGCTTCTTAAACAAAGCTGTTTTAAAAATCAAGAAGCGCGTTGGTTAAATGTGAAAAGCTTCTTAAACAAATCTGTTTTACAAAATCAAGAAGCGCGTTGGTTAAATGTGAAAAGCTTCTTAAACAAAGCTGTTTTAAAAATCAAGAAACGCGTTGGTTAAATGTGAAAAGCTTCTTAAACAAAGCTGTTTTAAAAATCAAGAAGTGCGTTGGTTAAATGTGAAAAGCCTCTTACACAATGCTGTTTTAAAAATCAAGAAGCGCGTTGGTTAAATGTGAAAAGCTTCTTAAACAAATCTGTTTTAAAAATCAAGAAGCGCGTTGGTTAAATGTGAAAAGCTTCTTAAACAAAGCTCTTTTAAAAATCAAGAAGCGCGTTGGTTAAATGTGAAAAGCTTCTTAAACAAAGCTGTTTTAAAAATCAAGAAGCGCGTTGGTTAAATGTGAAAAGCCTCTTACACAATGCTGTTTTAAAAATCAAGAAGCGCGTTGGTTAAATGTGAAAAGCTTCTTACACAAAGCTGTTTTAAAAATCAAGAAGCGCGTTGGTTAAATGTGAAAAGCTTCTTACACAAAGCTGTTTTAAAAATCAAGAAGCGCGTTGGTTAAATGTGAAAAGCTTCTTACACAAAGCTGTTTTAAAAATCAAGAAGCGCGTTGGTTAAATGTGAAAAGCTTCTTAAACAAAGCTGTTTTAAAAATCAAGAAGCGCGTTGGTTAAATGTGAAAAGCCTCTTACACAATGCTGTTTTAAAAATCAAGAAGCGCGTTGGTTAAATGTGAAAAGCTTCTTACACAAAGCTGTTTTAAAAATCAAGAAGCGCGTTGGTTAAATGTGAAAAGCTTCTTACACAAAGCTGTTTTAAAAATCAAGAAGCGCGTTGGTTAAATGTGAAAAGCTTCTTACACAAAGCTGTTTTAAAAATCAAGAAGCGCGTTGGTTAAATGTGAAAAGCTTCTTAAACAAAGCTGTTTTAAAAATCAAGAAGCGCGTTGGTTAAATGTGAAAAAACTTCTTACACAAAGCTGTTTTAAAAATCAAGAAGCGCGTTGGTTAAATGTGAAAAGCTTCTTACACAAAGCTGTTTTAAAAATCAAGAAGCGCGTTGGTTAAATGTGAAAAGCTTCTTAAACAAAGCTGTTTTAAAAATCAAGAAGCGCGTTGGTTAAATGTGAAAAGCCTCTTACACAAAGCTGTTTTAAAAATCAAGAAGCGCGTTGGTTAAATGTGAAAAGCTTCTTACACAAAGCTGTTTTAAAAATCAAGAAGCGCGTTGGTTAAATGTGAAAAGCCTCTTACACAAAGCTGTTTTAAAAATCAAGAAGCGCGTTGGTTAAATGTGAAAAGCCTCTTACACAAAGCTGTTTTAAAAATCAAGAACCGCGTTGGTTAAATGTGAAAAGCTTCTTACACAAAGCTGTTTTAAAAATCAAGAAGCGCGTTGGTTAAATGTGAAAAGCCTCTTACACAAAGCTGTTTTAAAAATCAAGAAGCGCGTTGGTTAAATGTGAAAAGCCTCTTACACAAAGCTGTTTTAAAAATCAAGAAGCGCGTTGGTTAAATGTGAAAAGCTTCTTAAACAAAGCTGTTTTAAAAATCAAGAAGCGCGTTGGTTAAATGTGAAAAGCCTCTTACACAATGCTGTTTTAAAAATCAAGAAGCGCGTTGGTTAAATGTGAAAAGCTTCTTACACAAAGCTGTTTTAAAAATCAAGAAGCGCGTTGGTTAAATGTGAAAAGCTTCTTACACAAAGCTGTTTTAAAAATCAAGAAGCGCGTTGGTTAAATGTGAAAAGCTTCTTACACAAAGCTGTTTTAAAAATCAAGAAGCGCGTTGGTTAAATGTGAAAAGCTTCTTAAACAAAGCTGTTTTAAAAATCAAGAAGCGCGTTGGTTAAATGTGAAAAAATTCTTACACAAAGCTGTTTTAAAAATCAAGAAGCGCGTTGGTTAAATGTGAAAAGCTTCTTACACAAAGCTGTTTTAAAAATCAAGAAGCGCGTTGGTTAAATGTGAAAAGCTTCTTAAACAAAGCTGTTTTAAAAATCAAGAAGCGCGTTGGTTAAATGTGAAAAGCCTCTTACACAAAGCTGTTTTAAAAATCAAGAAGCGCGTTGGTTAAATGTGAAAAGCTTCTTACACAAAGCTGTTTTAAAAATCAAGAAGCGCGTTGGTTAAATGTGAAAAGCCTCTTACACAAAGCTGTTTTAAAAATCAAGAAGCGCGTTGGTTAAATGTGAAAAGCCTCTTACACAAAGCTGTTTTAAAAATCAAGAAGCGCGTTGGTTAAATGTGAAAAGCTTCTTACACAAAGCTGTTTTAAAAATCAAGAAGCGCGTTGGTTAAATGTGAAAAGCCTCTTACACAAAGCTGTTTTAAAAATCAAGAAGCGCGTTGGTTAAATGTGAAAAGCCTCTTACACAAAGCTGTTTTAAAAATCAAGAAGCGCGTTGGTTAAATGTGAAAAGCTTCTTACACAAAGCTGTTTTAAAAATCAAGAAGCGCGTTGGTTAAATGTGAAAAGCCTCTTACACAAAGCTGTTTTAAAAATCAAGAAGCGCGTTGGTTAAATGTGAAAAGCTTCTTAAACAAATCTGTTTTAAAAATCAAGAAGCGCGTTGGTTAAATTGTTGTTTTTATAAAAGATGCGAAATATGAGGTGGTTAAAGGTTTGAAGTAGTGAAGAAGAGACCACTGAAGTAAAATAACGTCCCTTTCTTGTGGGAACCACATTACTATGTGAACATGTGAGGTGCAGGGGAAGAGGGGAGAAGATGTGATTGAACCACATTACTATGTGAACATGTGAGGTGCAACCACATTACTATGAACCACATTACTATGAACCACATTACTATGAACCACATTACTATGAACCACATTACTATGAACCACATTACTATGAACCACATTACTATGAACCACATTACTATGAACCACATTACTATGTGAACATGTGAGGTGCAGGGGAAGAGGGGAGTAGATGTGATTGAACCACATTACTATGTGAACATGTGAGGTGCAGGGGAAGAGGGGAGTAGATGTGATTGAACCACATTACTATGTGAACATGTGAGGTGCAGGGGAAGAGGGGAGTAGATGTGATTGAACCACATTACTATGTGAACATGTGAGGTGCAGGGGAAGAGGGGAGTAGATGTGATTGAACCACATTACTATGTGAACATGTGAGGTGCAGGGGAAGAGGGGAGTAGATGTGATTGAACCACATTACTATGTGAACATGTGAGGTGCAGGGGAAGACGGGGAGTAGATGTGATTGAACCACATTACTATGTGAACATGTGAGGTGCAGGGGAAGAGGGGAGTAGATGTGATTGAACCACATTACTATGTGAACATGTGAGGTGCAGGGGAAGAGGGGAGTAGATGTGATTGAACCACATTACTATGTGAACATGTGAGGTGCAGGGGAAGAGGGGAGTAGATGTGATTGAACCACATTACTATGTGAACATGTGAGGTGCAGGGGAAGAGGGGAGTAGATGTGATTGAACCACATTACTATGTGAACATGTGAGGTGCAGGGGAAGAGGGGAGTAGATGTGATTGAACCACATTACTATGTGAACATGTGAGGTGCAGGGGAAGAGGGGAGTAGATGTGATTGAACCACATTACTATGTGAACATGTGAGGTGCAGGGGAAGAGGGGAGTAGATGTGATTGAACCACATTACTATGTGAACATGTGAGGTGCAGGGGAAGAGGGGAGTAGATGTGATTGAACCACATTACTATGTGAACATGTGAGGTGCAGGGGAAGAGGGGAGTAGATGTGATTGAACCACATTACTATGTGAACATGTGAGGTGCAGGGGAAGAGGGGAGTAGATGTGATTGAACCACATTACTATGTGAACATGTGAGGTGCAGGGGAAGAGGGGAGTAGATGTGATTGAACCACATTACTATGTGAACATGTGAGGTGCAGGGGAAGAGGGGAGTAGATGTGATTGAACCACATTACTATGTGAACATGTGAGGTGCAGGGGAAGAGGGGAGTAGATGTGATTGAACCACATTACTATGTGAACATGTGAGGTGCAGGGGAAGAGGGGAGTAGATGTGATTGAACCACATTACTATGTGAACATGTGAGGTGCAGGGGAAGAGGGGAGTAGATGTGATTGAACCACATTACTATGTGAACATGTGAGGTGCAGGGGAAGAGGGGAGTAGATGTGATTGAACCACATTACTATGTGAACATGTGAGGTGCAGGGGAAGAGGGGAGTAGATGTGATTGAACCACATTACTATGTGAACATGTGAGGTGCAGGGGAAGAGGGGAGTAGATGTGATTGAACCACATTACTATGTGAACATGTGAGGTGCAGGGGAAGAGTGGAGTAGATGTGATTGAACCACATTACTATGTGAACATGTGAGGTGCAGGGGAAGAGTGGAGTAGATGTGATTGAACCACATTACTATGTGAACATGTGAGGTGCAGGGGAAGAGTGGAGTAGATGTGATTGAACCACATTACTATGTGAACATGTGAGGTGCAGGGGAAGAGTGGAGTAGATGTGATTGAACCACATTACTATGTGAACATGTGAGGTGCAGGGGAAGAGTGGAGTAGATGTGATTGAACCACATTACTATGTGAACATGTGAGGTGCAGGGGAAGAGTGGAGTAGATGTGATTGAACCACATTACTATGTGAACATGTGAGGTGCAGGGGAAGAGTGGAGTAGATGTGATTGAACCACATTACTATGTGAACATGTGAGGTGCAGGGGAAGAGTGGAGTAGATGTGATTGAACCACATTACTATGTGAACATGTGAGGTGCAGGGGAAGAGTGGAGTAGATGTGATTGAACCACATTACTATGTGAACATGTGAGGTGCAGGGGAAGAGTGGAGTAGATGTGATTGAACCACATTACTATGTGAACATGTGAGGTGCAGGGGAAGAGTGGAGTAGATGTGATTGAACCACATTACTATGTGAACATGTGAGGTGCAGGGGAAGAGTGGAGTAGATGTGATTGAACCACATTACTATGTGAACATGTGAGGTGCAGGGGAAGAGTGGAGTAGATGTGATTGAACCACATTACTATGTGAACATGTGAGGTGCAGGGGAAGAGTGGAGTAGATGTGATTGAACCACATTACTATGTGAACATGTGAGGTGCAGGGGAAGAGTGGAGTAGATGTGATTGAACCACATTACTATGTGAACATGTGAGGTGCAGGGGAAGAGTGGAGTAGATGTGATTGAACCACATTACTATGTGAACATGTGAGGTGCAGGGGAAGAGTGGAGTAGATGTGATTGAACCACATTACTATGTGAACATGTGAGGTGCAGGGGAAGAGTGGAGTAGATGTGATTGAACCACATTACTATGTGAACATGTGAGGTGCAGGGGAAGAGTGGAGTAGATGTGATTGAACCACATTACTATGTGAACATGTGAGGTGCAGGGGAAGAGTGGAGTAGATGTGATTGAACCACATTACTATGTGAACATGTGAGGTGCAGGGGAAGAGTGGAGTAGATGTGATTGAACCACATTACTATGTGAACATGTGAGGTGCAGGGGAAGAGTGGAGTAGATGTGATTGAACCACATTACTATGTGAACATGTGAGGTGCAGGGGAAGAGTGGAGTAGATGTGATTGAACCACATTACTATGTGAACATGTGAGGTGCAGGGGAAGAGTGGAGTAGATGTGATTGAACCACATTACTATGTGAACATGTGAGGTGCAGGGGAAGAGTGGAGTAGATGTGATTGAACCACATTACTATGTGAACATGTGAGGTGCAGGGGAAGAGTGGAGTAGATGTGATTGAACCACATTACTATGTGAACATGTGAGGTGCAGGGGAAGAGTGGAGTAGATGTGATTGAACCACATTACTATGTGAACATGTGAGGTGCAGGGGAAGAGTGGAGTAGATGTGATTGAACCACATTACTATGTGAACATGTGAGGTGCAGGGGAAGAGTGGAGTAGATGTGATTGAACCACATTACTATGTGAACATGTGAGGTGCAGGGGAAGAGTGGAGTAGATGTGATTGAACCACATTACTATGTGAACATGTGAGGTGCAGGGGAAGAGTGGGAGTAGATGTGATTGAACCACATTACTATGTGAACATGTGAGGTGCAGGGGAAGAGTGGAGTAGATGTGATTGAACCACATTACTATGTGAACATGTGAGGTGCAGGGGAAGAGTGGAGTAGATGTGATTGAACCACATTACTATGTGAACATGTGAGGTGCAGGGGAAGAGTGGAGTAGATGTGATTGAACCACATTACTATGTGAACATGTGAGGTGCAGGGGAAGAGTGGAGTAGATGTGATTGAACCACATTACTATGTGAACATGTGAGGTGCAGGGGAAGAGTGGAGTAGATGTGATTGAACCACATTACTATGTGAACATGTGAGGTGCAGGGGAAGAGTGGAGTAGATGTGATTGAACCACATTACTATGTGAACATGTGAGGTGCAGGGGAAGAGTGGAGTAGATGTGATTGAACCACATTACTATGTGAACATGTGAGGTGCAGGGGAAGAGTGGAGTAGATGTGATTGAACCACATTACTATGTGAACATGTGAGGTGCAGGGGAAGAGTGGAGTAGATGTGATTGAACCACATTACTATGTGAACATGTGAGGTGCAGGGGAAGAGTGGAGTAGATGTGATTGAACCACATTACTATGTGAACATGTGAGGTGCAGGGGAAGAGTGGAGTAGATGTGATTGAACCACATTACTATGTGAACATGTGAGGTGCAGGGGAAGAGTGGAGTAGATGTGATTGAACCACATTACTATGTGAACATGTGAGGTGCAGGGGAAGAGTGGAGTAGATGTGATTGAACCACATTACTATGTGAACATGTGAGGTGCAGGGGAAGAGTGGGAGTAGATGTGATTGAACCACATTACTATGTGAACATGTGAGGTGCAGGGGAAGAGTGGGAGTAGATGTGATTGAACCACATTACTATGTGAACATGTGAGGTGCAGGGGAAGAGTGGGAGTAGATGTGATTGAACCACATTACTATGTGAACATGTGAGGTGCAGGGGAAGAGTGGAGTAGATGTGATTGAACCACATTACTATGTGAACATGTGAGGTGCAGGGGAAGAGTGGGAGTAGATGTGATTGAACCACATTACTATGTGAACATGTGAGGTGCAGGGGAAGAGTGGGAGTAGATGTGATTGAACCACATTACTATGTGAACATGTGAGGTGCAGGGGAAGAGTGGAGTAGATGTGATTGAACCACATTACTATGTGAACATGTGAGGTGCAGGGGAAGAGTGGAGTAGATGTGATTGAACCACATTACTATGTGAACATGTGAGGTGCAGGGGAAGAGTGGAGTAGATGTGATTGAACCACATTACTATGTGAACATGTGAGGTGCAGGGGAAGAGTGGAGTAGATGTGATTGAACCACATTACTATGTGAACATGTGAGGTGCAGGGGAAGAGTGGAGTAGATGTGATTGAACCACATTACTATGTGAACATGTGAGGTGCAGGGGAAGAGTGGAGTAGATGTGATTGAACCACATTACTATGTGAACATGTGAGGTGCAGGGGAAGAGTGGAGTAGATGTGATTGAACCACATTACTATGTGAACATGTGAGGTGCAGGGGAAGAGTGGAGTAGATGTGATTGAACCACATTACTATGTGAACATGTGAGGTGCAGGGGAAGAGTGGAGTAGATGTGATTGAACCACATTACTATGTGAACATGTGAGGTGCAGGGGAAGAGTGGAGTAGATGTGATTGAACCACATTACTATGTGAACATGTGAGGTGCAGGGGAAGAGTGGAGTAGATGTGATTGAACCACATTACTATGTGAACATGTGAGGTGCAGGGGAAGAGTGGAGTAGATGTGATTGAACCACATTACTATGTGAACATGTGAGGTGCAGGGGAAGAGTGGAGTAGATGTGATTGAACCACATTACTATGTGAACATGTGAGGTGCAGGGGAAGAGTGGAGTAGATGTGATTGAACCACATTACTATGTGAACATGTGAGGTGCAGGGGAAGAGTGGAGTAGATGTGATTGAACCACATTACTATGTGAACATGTGAGGTGCAGGGGAAGAGTGGAGTAGATGTGATTGAACCACATTACTATGTGAACATGTGAGGTGCAGGGGAAGAGTGGAGTAGATGTGATTGAACCACATTACTATGTGAACATGTGAGGTGCAGGGGAAGAGTGGAGTAGATGTGATTGAACCACATTACTATGTGAACATGTGAGGTGCAGGGGAAGAGTGGAGTAGATGTGATTGAACCACATTACTATGTGAACATGTGAGGTGCAGGGGAAGAGTGGAGTAGATGTGATTGAACCACATTACTATGTGAACATGTGAGGTGCAGGGGAAGAGTGGAGTAGATGTGATTGAACCACATTACTATGTGAACATGTGAGGTGCAGGGGAAGAGTGGGAGTAGATGTGATTGAACCACATTACTATGTGAACATGTGAGGTGCAGGGGAAGAGTGGGAGTAGATGTGATTGAACCACATTACTATGTGAACATGTGAGGTGCAGGGGAAGAGTGGAGTAGATGTGATTGAACCACATTACTATGTGAACATGTGAGGTGCAGGGGAAGAGTGGAGTAGATGTGATTGAACCACATTACTATGTGAACATGTGAGGTGCAGGGGAAGAGTGGAGTAGATGTGATTGAACCACATTACTATGTGAACATGTGAGGTGCAGGGGAAGAGTGGAGTAGATGTGATTGAACCACATTACTATGTGAACATGTGAGGTGCAGGGGAAGAGTGGAGTAGATGTGATTGAACCACATTACTATGTGAACATGTGAGGTGCAGGGGAAGAGTGGAGTAGATGTGATTGAACCACATTACTATGTGAACATGTGAGGTGCAGGGGAAGAGTGGAGTAGATGTGATTGAACCACATTACTATGTGAACATGTGAGGTGCAGGGGAAGAGGGGAGAAGATGTGATTGAACCACATTACTATGTGAACATGTGAGGTGCAGGGGAAGAGTGGAGTAGATGTGATTGAACCACATTACTATGTGAACATGTGAGGTGCAGGGGAAGAGTGGAGTAGATGTGATTGAACCACATTACTATGTGAACATGTGAGGTGCAGGGGAAGAGGGGAGAAGATGTGATTGAACCACATTACTATGTGAACATGTGAGGTGCAGGGGAAGAGTGGAGTAGATGTGATTGAACCACATTACTATGTGAACATGTGAGGTGCAGGGGAAGAGTGGAGTAGATGTGATTGAACCACATTACTATGTGAACATGTGAGGTGCAGGGGAAGAGGGGAGAAGATGTGATTGAACCACATTACTATGTGAACATGTGAGGTGCAGGGGAAGAGGGGAGAAGATGTGATTGAACCACATTACTATGTGAACATGTGAGGTGCAGGGGAAGAGTGGAGTAGATGTGATTGAACCACATTACTATGTGAACATGTGAGGTGCAGGGGAAGAGTGGAGTAGATGTGATTGAACCACATTACTATGTGAACATGTGAGGTGCAGGGGAAGAGGGGAGAAGATGTGATTGAACCACATTACTATGTGAACATGTGAGGTGCAGGGGAAGAGGGGAGTAGATGTGATTGAACCACATTACTATGTGAACATGTGAGGTGCAGGGGAAGAGGGGAGAAGATGTGATTGAACCACATTACTATGTGAACATGTGAGGTGCAGGGGAAGAGGGGAGAAGATGTGATTGAACCACATTACTATGTGAACATGTGAGGTGCAGGGGAAGAGGGGAGAAGATGTGATTGAACCACATTACTATGTGAACATGTGAGGTGCAGGGGAAGAGGGGAGAAGATGTGATTGTGGAAGAGAGAATGAGATAATTTTTGTGTATGAATGAGTTAGGAATCTCTTTTGTGGAGGGAAATTTTCACATGAAGCTGAAGAGAAATTAAAACCATTGGAAGTCCTCACGACCTGAGTTATTTTATTTAAAATTTATTCTTTCAAAGTCACAACTGAGCTAACAATTAAACCGAAACATTTGTTGTTTGGTAGCCTTGTTGCTCTGGCCTATAGTAGATAAAAAAAAACATAAAGTAACAAAAAATCACATAAAGTCATATTTGTGATAAGGAGAAGGCTTTGATTAATGTCAATGGACAATGCATATGGAATCTAATGGAAGGTGAAGTAAACTTTTATTAAAATGCAATGTGGTGATACTAAATTTGGAGGTGGCACGATATTTATTTTAAGAGAAAAAATTCAAAGTTCTTTTAGGACAAAACATGATCTTCATTGTAAAGGGTATGTTCATTATCTGAGGGTATGCGATAAAGTTATAAGATTATTATGTTTACAAAGGAGCCATCAGACAACGGAGAAATCAAAGAATAAAAAGTCTGTAGGTAACATCGTTACTTAAATATTGTGGTATACAAAGACAAAATGAAGAAATGTTATTATTTTTGTGGTGTCTTTATGCGCTATGGTTAGTTGTATTTATTACGTTTTGATATTAACAAATTTGACACATCTTGAATATGTAATTATACTGATAAATTCTAGAAAAATGTAAAAGTTTTGATAAAATAAATGATTAAAAGAAATCAGCTAAGTTTAAGAAGTGTTAAATATTTAATTAAACTGTTCACATAATTATATCTTTAGCTTTGTGCCCTGAGAGACTATGATAAAAATAAATAGAAGTAAAAAATAAAGATTTTTAAAACCCACGTTTTTATAAGGGGACTAAAAAGAAGAATGTCGGAACAGTCAGCATCGGAGGGAGAAGTATAACCAACCTACGCTTCGCCGATGACATTGACGCCCTAGCTGGTAGCGAGGACGAACTAAAAGAATTCCTAGCAAAGCTAGAGAAAACAGCAAAGGCGTACGGCATTGAAATCAACGCAGAAAAGACCAAGGTCATGGCTAATAGTAAATTCACAAGCTTGATTCGGATAAACTGGCAAAAACTCGAAGAAGTCTCCACCTTCAAATATCTAGGGGCCATAATATACGACGAAGTCTCAAAGCCAGAAATTCTTGCCAGAGTAGCCCAAACAATGGCAGCATTGAGCAAATTAAAACACATCTGGCAAAGTAAAAAGCTCTCCATGAGATCAAAGATCCGGCTAATGCGCTCTCTGGCGATGTCGGTCTTTTTGTATGGTTGCGAGGCTTGGACGCTCACTTCAAACCTATAAAGAAGAATCAATGCGCTAGAGATGAGATGTTTCAGAAAGATATTGAACATCTCCTACACAGCGCACATCACTAACGAAGCGGTCCGCAATACTATAAGTACTGTCATTGGCCCCCACAAGGACCTACTCACATCAATTAAGAAGAGGAAATTACGATGGTACGGACACGTGACAAGAACTGGAGGTCTCGCAAAAACCATATTACAAGGCACAGTCCAGGGAGGAAGGAAAAGAGGCAGACAAAAGAAGAGATGGGAGGACGATATCAAAGAGTGGACCGGCCTGTCATTCAGCGACTCTCAAAGGGCAGCACAGGACCGTGACAAATGGCGTGTGTTAGTGAGCAGTTCACGATGGTGCCCCAACGACCCCACAATGGGTTAAGGGACAGCTCAGTTCAGTTCAAAAATAAGAAAATAAGTTAAAACTTATTAGTTCAAGTACTTCGATTTAATATGATTAAAAACGTGGGGCAGGCGCTTATGAGGTTTAACAACATATGCGGTTCACTCATTCTCTCACTTATAGATCTCTCTTTTGCCTTCTAAATTAGAAATCTTTAATTTTTATACCAAACACCCACCCCACGTTTTTAGTCATATTAAATCGAAGTACTTGAACTAATAAGTTTTAACTTATTTTCTTCTTTTTAGTCCGCTTTTAAAAACGTGGTTTTTAAAAATCTTTGTTTTTACTTCTATTTATTTTATTCTTTTTAGTCCACTTATAACAACCTGGTTTTTAAAAATATTTTTTTACCTCTATTTATTTTACCAAACACCTCACAAGCGCCCGCCCAACGTTTTAAAAACATTGTGATGTGGTCACGGGGTGAACTCACGGATGTCACAAAAGCAGACGGTACAGATGCTTATATATAGACTATAGATAAACTAAAAAGATCAATAATTTAATAACGGTACATTTGATCGATCTGAAATTTTGAGACAATGCATTGTCATCCAAGATCTATCTGTGGTAAAATTTTCAGATCTCTAGGACTATCAGAAGTGGTTCAATTTTACGTTGGCAGATTTGAAAAAATCTTGGACAAACCAACAAACCAACCAACAAACTGGAACGAAAGCGAGTTAACAAAAACGTGGTAACAAGTCATCCAACGCTCGCCTTTGGTGTTTACTCCACTTAATGTATTGGTTGCAAACATTTCCATTGTTATTTTGTCTAGTACAATGTTTAATTTTTCATTTGTTCATTCTCTAAGTAATGAAAAATAATTATTTAAATTCTGTCAAAATAAATGTTACATCAAAAATGAGTAGGTATCAAGAAATATATTGACAAAATATTGTATTTTAAAAAATATATCTTTAATTAAGTATAGTAATACAATATCCTGAATTACATTAATTAATAAATAAGAAATATCGTCTGACATTTTCCTAACGTTCTCTAAACTCAATCAGAGATACTGAAGATAATGAACGCAAACAAAAATTAAAACACAAAAATAATTTTTTAAAAAGCAAATGAAAAGATGTATCCATTTACAGCAGCAAGGCCGAATCTTATTTGTTTTTTTATTGAATTTATTCATATTTATATTAAGGTTCATAGATTAATTTGTTGATGATTTAGTTTCATTTATACTTTTACGGCGTTCGCTATGTTTCTGTCGTAATAAAGAGGATTAATTACCGGTTACTATCACTGGCTAATACAGCGAATGTTACACGATTTAAAAAAAAATAGATTTAAGAGAGTGGGCAACTTTCACGAATGGGATGTGTTGTTGTCTCAGCTGTTAATTTTAAAAGATGTCACAGAACTTTAGAAGAATAAAAAAAACGACATTTTTTAAAGATATGCTGTACCTGGTGAAGATTGAGTTAACCCAACTTTAACAATACGAATTATACGGCCATGATAAGTGAAAGATAAAAAAAAGAAACTTGACTGATTGCAGCGGTAAACAAGCATCCTTAATATATGATATTCCATTATGCAATCACCAGTGAATTGCTTCGTTGCATGTCTCAACGATTGACGTCATAAGTTCTAGACTCTAGGCTTATCGTTATTCTCTTTCTATTTACAATTTGTTTAACTTGAGCTGTCACACAGCGTTGTCCTAGTCTCCAAAAGCGTCACATTTCATTGTTTGCTACTAGACACAAACGGCTTTCAACAAACGCGTAAATAATTGACACTGCCTTAAAAATCCACTTTGAAACCATTTGCATACAATTGAAATCTATAGATGTTTTGTTGAAACCCAACAAAGAGTGAAATTAAAATGTGCATAGTCATTTACATCAGAGAATGTATTTTTATAATTCAAGAGTAGCTACGCAGAATACTTTTATCAGTTTTGTATAGTCATAAGTTTAATGTCTAGTTTTGATAAAGAAAAAAAGTTTGTTTCATTAAGTGGCTTAATATCAACACGTATTCTCTCTGTTGCAATGACGCAATCTAAAACATCGGCGAAAGGTCTTTCTCTTCTTGTGCCTCAGATGGAATTCTCTACCATTACACATTTGCAGTATTCCAACCACTAAGGCCTTCAGGACAGCAATAAAATAACATACGTTTATATTTAATTTTCAAAATTAATTTATCAACAATAAAACATTTCTTTTCATGTTGCATTTAGAATTTTAAACAAATTACATTGAATGCATTGATCATTATGAAGGCTACAATTTTTATATAAGGTGCTGTAAGCCCGCTTGCCTGCTGCGGTACTGCGCTATATAATGTTTCGAGTAGAAAGAATTTTTTCTGAACAAGTAAAAATCAAATTATTTGACAACTTTATATATAGTTTGCATTCTATTTATATTTTGTATAATTCTCAATCATATTAGTACACTAATTTTTGTGAAGCTCTGGTTTCATCTCCAGTATAAAAAAATAACTCTGGTAAGGATTGTTTTTGGACGAGTTGTGTAACATTAATAAAGATTCTTACTTTTGACGCACCCTGTGGGCTCAATGTCCAGATTTCTCTATTTGAGTTAAAGCCCTCTCATCAAATTCTGTTGAATAACAAAGTCTTTTGGATTAAAAACATTAGCTGTTGGATTAACGCACACAGTCTGTTGAATTAACAAACATAGGCTGGTGAAAAAAAAACTAATGATCCGAAAGATCACAAAGATTAAGGGCATTTTCAAAAGTAAAATAGAATTTGTTTATCGGCTTCTTTAAGTTAATTCGGAATGTAAAAAAGTAGCCATGAGGAAACTACAGTTTAAGAGATTTCTAACAAGAATTAAGTAGTCCCTGATGCTGAACTTTGTGGTGTTATTCACCAAGAAGTTGAGAAGTAAAACTAAGCGTCACCAGTGACGATTCTGTTCAGGGGCCGTCCATAAAGTACGTCACGCTCCAGAGTGGGCAGGGGGTGTAAGAAAGTGTGACAGTTTGTGACAGGGGGGACTGAAGTCCGCCATGTGTGACGTCACAGGGTTTTATATTATTTTTTTTATTATTTTGTTAATTAAAACACAACATTTTGTTCGAAAGTGTGACGTACTTGTCAAGTTTCGTGACAATTTTTGACATCTGGGAGAGGGGGGTAAAATAGTAAAAAATACGGTGACGTACTTTAGGGACGGCCCCTCATCATAACAACAAAAGGATTGACGTTATCCTGGTTGCAGAGTTACCTGTACGGCGCAGACGTCAGTTCGCGGGTAAATGATCGACACAAGAATGAATTAAAATTTTTACACATGCCTCCCCTAAATTAGGCAAAAGTAGTTATTATTTTATGAACCCTAGATTCTTAGCTATTGCATTACATTTTGTAATTTTATAATGTGTCTCTTTGAATTAGGCTTTAGCTGATCATCTTTATTAGTTTTCAATAAATAAGCATTCTTTGCTTAATTTTGAAGACAAAGCATTTTCTTTAAAAGTAATAATCATACTTTCGGTACTAACCTTAAAAAACGCTTTATTTTCAAACAACGATAATCTAATGGATTTCCACCTTGTAAGAATCCAAATAACTGAACTGAATATGGACTTTTCAATCAATAGTTTTTGTTAACCAAATAATGGCTGGCTCATTTAAAAAGAATTATTGTTGTGGTGAAAATGTATCAGCTTGTTAGGGATCAGTAGTTTTAAATTCTAAATTCAAAATAGCTTTTGCACATTTTGTCTCATGTAGCCTAACGAAATATGTTAATAATACTTGTAATGATTGTTTGTGGTTATCTACGTCGATTGTTTCCATCACTAGTACACAAGATATCTATCACGTCAATGTGTATGGACTGTTTACATTAACAATTAATTAAGGTTGTTTTTTGTGGTTTTTTTTAAAAACACTTAAGAATTTGAACTGGAAATTTCACTTTCGAGAAGAAGAATAATGAAGATACTTTAGAAGCTACACAACTTTATTTTCTTAGCTACTAAAACGTATTTCTATTTGAATTGATTGAGTTATCTATTACTTATAAGCATTAAAAATAACACCTGGGAGGCTTTACCTTTCAGTCATGCAGACAACAAAGACATTTGCGTACCTTTCTTTTTTTTTATCAGTTCGTATTTTAAAGAGTTCGATGCACAAACATTTCAACAAGATCAAGGAATTTACTTCAAGTTAATACAAGAAAAAATGCTTTCACTAAAAGATCCTTTTTTCTGGTTTGAAATTTATGACATATTTCAGTGACCGAAATGGATGTGTTTCTTATTGTTTGACGTTTCCGTCTTGTAAAAGTGCGAATTTTAGAATCTCCACTGGGGAGTGTTCATTGTTTGGAGTGAACAGCTGGGAAACTGAATTTTTTATTATCACAGATCTAGATTACATTATTCTTCAAAAAATAGTGGAACCAGTAGTAAGTCATGGTAACTGGAAACTAGTATTCAGGTTAGTATGCAACATTTTCATTTATTATTGTACATGTTAGACAATGCAAATTTCCTTAAAACTTCAATACTATGTAATTTATCATTGTAAAATGATGCTAGAAACGAGTTTACGTTTTCTAGCATATCCTTAAATAGCAATAATAATGTCAACAAACAATAAAATGTGATTTAAAAGATCCATCCACAATCCACATATAAAAATGTCAGTAAAAGAGTCGGTCTTGTGGCAAGGAACGTGGCATGGATATGCTCCCCAGATTCCCTGTCTTAATTTTTTACACGCTCTAATTGAAAGTGAATGTGGTTTACCGGTGTGGAAAAGAAGCTATCGACAGGGTATTCTTCATAAGACATTTGCAGGAACACTTTCAGGAACAAATGATGAGCACGAATCTGTATGGCTGTGTACTTTCTCATCTTAATTTTTTCGCAATTCAAAATTGAAATGGTCGTTGTGCTTCTAGTTAAAATTATTTTTTTTAGCATTAGCTAATAAAGTTCTAATAGTGATTGCGCTTTAAAAAAAACCCAGTGAAAGAAATTATCTTATGAAATGCAACAAGGCAAAAGGTCACAAGCAACATGTAAATTGAAAGAACTAACACTAATGAAAAATGTGCTGTAAATTGAAAAAGAAACACTAATGTCATTTTTAAAAAACTGTTTCACAGACAGCTTTAGACAACTGGGTTGAGAAATGGGCAGAAAACAGAAAAGTCTCATCTTAGCACAACCTACATTTGGTGAACATTGATCCACCAATACCAGAGTCTTGTGACAAGGAAATTAAACGGAACACTGCACTACTAACTCCGACTTTAACAAGGCAGAAAGCAGCTTGGACACGATCTGCCGGCATCGCTGCCAAGCATCTGAAACAGTAGCGAAGCATTTTACTTCATAGAGCTTGTTGAATGTTTTATTTTCGTTGCATTTAGATTTAATCAAATTACTTTTTCGTCCTTGTCATGCTCTTCGATCTCCTGTTAAAATGTATTTAGAAAAATTAAAATTATTTCGTTTGTATATATAAATCTGATACTCTCTAAAAAATACATTACTCTTCTTTATTACAGTCTAATTTCAGTAGATGTTATTAATGTTATAGTATGATATATTTTTATGCTCGTATATATTGTTCGACTGATCGGTATTCTCCATCTTTTGGTGAATATTAATCGGTTAGATTGTCAGTTCTCTGATGCTGATTTGAACTATTCCACATATTTCGGTACCCTTGCGTCTAGTTACATTAAATAGCTATTTGAGATGTAAGCTAATCTATTTATCTTATTTTAGCTATGGACTTACAGAAAATATAATTTTAAAAACATACAAAAATATGTATGCTATTGAAAAAGAAAAAAAATGTATCCAAAGCTAATGATGTTTTTAAGCACTTGTTTCATTTAAACGACTGAGGAATTGAGACCATTTACATTTCAGTGAATGTCAGTTGCTTTATTTTTTTTTCAAAAGTTGTCACACCTTGTTCACTCTACTATTTGGGATGTCCCGCTCATATATACCCTCAGATAGACATAAGGATAAAACACTTTTCTTATTCCATATGAAGAAAGTAATCGGGGTGAGACTGCAATCAGGCTTTTAAATAGGTAAATGTATAATATAAAAACATCATTAAAACCAACACGGTGGTTAAAAAGACCATCGATGAGTTGATAACAGAATGCGCTTTACCTCAATCAGCGTCCAGGATGCACATTTTTGACAATGATATGGGTAAGCCATCTTTTTATCTCCTTCCTAAAATTTAAAAGGATGGTAATCCTGGTAGACCTATTGTCTCTGCATGTTCCTGTCAAACAGAACACATTTCTGAATTCTTGGATGGTGTCTTCCAACCTATAGTGGTATCCCTTTCTACGTACATTAAGGACACCAACCATGCCTTACGGACATTCGACTCTCTGAGCATCAATCCAAAGGAAATGCACTATCTGTTCCTCCTTGATGTATGTTCCCTCTATACATCCATTCCCCACAACGATGGCCTTCTAGCTGTGCAATACTTTTTGGACAGACAACCTCACCCCAATATACCGACACACGCCTTACTACGTTTGGCGGAATTGGTCCTAACCCTCAACTCGTTTGAGTTCAATGGCCAGTTATTTGACCAAATCAGTGGGGTCGCCATGGGGACTAAAATGGTACCAAGCTATGCTTGCTTGTTCATGGGCCATTTCGAGCACAGAGTGGAACAAGAATACACTGGTCGCCTCCCCGAATTTTATAAGAGATACATTGATGACGGCATTGGGGTCAATCAAATGGAGAGGAGTGAACTTGACACGTTCATCAACTTTGTTGATTCTTTCCACCCCTCCATTAAGTTCACTCACACGATTTCCGAACTATCGGTTAATTTCCTGGACATTACTGTAACTCTCCAGAAAAACAACCTCCTCACTTCGGCCTACTTCAAACCTACGGACAGCCACTATTACCTACTCTATCTCTCGTCTCATCCCAAATCCTGTAAGGATTCTGTTCCGTTTTCACAACTTCTTCGCCTCTGTAGGCTGTGTCAATCTAATGAGGACTTTTTGGAAAAGGCGTTGGAAATGGTGGAGTTTTTTAATACAAAGGTCATACCCTGACGCTATACTCCAATCTGCACTTCAGCGAGTTAAAAACTTCACTCGTGCCGATGCCTTTGTATCACGCTCCAGTGATATTAATGAAAGGAGCAAATTGGTGCTCACATACAATCCCCACAACAGCAGAGCCAAGGAAATATTTTTGAAAAACCGCACCATCCTAATCGTGGACCCTGAGACAAACAACATATTTTCCACCCCACCCCTCAATGTATTCAGGAGGAACTAAAATCTGCGAGACCTATTGGTTCGTAGCCGTCTGCTTATTCCGTCCTCCCATCTGGGCACCAAGCCAGGTGGTCGTAATCGCTGCAAGACATGTCCCTTTGTTATCCAGACGGACCAGATTGTCTTCCCTAAGGGGATACTCAAGATTAGGAATGGCTATCTTTGTACCAGCCGCAATAAGTCTACACCATTGTGTGTAAGCACTGTCCTTTGAAGTACATTGGTGAGACGGGGAGGTTATCTCCTGCCGTATTGCTGAGCATGTACGTGCCATTAAACAAGACAAACAGTGTCCTGTTTCCCGACACTTCAATGGACGTGACCACATGGGCGTCGATGACATGTCTGTCACCACCTTGGTTTCTTGTAAAAACACACCCGGCCAGGTAAGTCTGGAAAATAGACTAATCCATGAGTATGGGACTCTTACACCACATGGAATCAACGTTGTGTTCGCACTGACAAGCTGATTGATTGGCCACACCCATCCTATCCTTTCCTATATAAGCTCTTAATTTTCTCTCCTAACTTTATCTCTACTGGACTACTTGGATTTCACGGCAGCTAAGTGTTTTTTATTGTTATTTCGTTTTATTCGTTTCGTTTGTGTACTATTTATCCGTTGAGGAACGCTCTTTGCCGAAACATTCTCTTTTGTGTTACGTCCTGTCAGGCCTACTAATACCCTGTTTTTATATTATACATTAAACATATGCAAGAACAAGGACATACAAATTCTCGTTCTTCCTGTCAGGAATTCGGGCGTCGAATGGGTTGCCTTTAGAAACCTGAGAAAAGCAACAGTTTATCAAAATATAAAGCAGGATAAACCATGGATAAGTGTACGACGCAATTTTTTTCTGCTTAGAAAGAGTGTCTGTAACAGATAAGATAAGAAGATAAGATATGAAGATATATTATTATGTCAGTCAGGTATATTTCGATAAGTATTTTTAAGCAAATCAATTTTAATTGTTACAATGTTTGATTCGGTGTCGTTATGAATCAAATTTTAAGCTGAAAAATTAAAGAAAATCTACATTTTAACGGAAGTTTTGTTGATGAATTTATATTAATATATTAAAAAAAAATAATAAAGATGCACTAAAGCACGTCTGATTTCGAAATCTCATTTTCTATTTTGTTTAGGGCACAAAACTAATTTTATTCTTTATCTCAACATTTATAAACATAAGGCTCTCTAAAGGAATTTCATGCACAGAGGTGTACAGGTAACGTTGTAGATTGCGTTCATATCTAGACTTTTTAACGCAATTTTCATTCGGACAAATTGCGTTTATATATTTGAAATGTACAGCCAGTCTGTTCGAGCTTTGAACAGCAACTCCTCCTGAACCATACCAGATAGACGTTTCGGGTCGTTTGAAAATATGTTAAGGAGGTTCCAAGGATGTGCATGGGCCAAACAAATTACCGAAAAGGTTTACTGGAATTCCTGGAAAATCTATTTTTAAAAAAAAGTATTTTGTCAATTGTTCGCCAGCCATAACATCAATCGGGATAAAACAAACGCCAAACGATAGCTAATAATATTTAAAACAATATTGGAAAAGGAATTTTTGAAAATAGCTCATTTCATTAGACTCCCGTAATTTAAGCAGCGATTCGTAAATAGCAATTGTTTTATTTTTTTTTCAGAATTATTGATTTGAAATGACTTTTAATGTAATCTAGAATGATAGTTAATGGGGTTTTTCCACTTTGTGAATGCTTATGTTAGACTGTTGCACGGTGCGCATTATATAGACACATTATTGGTGTGACTCCAGAGTGATTACCCTTGAATAAAAAAGTCGGAAATTCTTTGTTGTAAATTGAGTTAAATACTCATTCGAGTTTTTATTACTTTTTTAAGCTAAGAAATAAAATAATTACAAAAAAAGGATTAATATACAATAAATCAATTATGATGTCAAAATCATTTGACAATTTGATTATGTTGCATAGCCCTGGTAAAGGGAAAAATGCCAAAATTATGGAAATAAGTATTTCTATTTCTCCAGAGGTTTAGCAAATATAAACAAGCCGTTGTATGATGCACTCACTGACACGTCACTGAGCCATGACCAACCTCTTAGTCCCTTGTACCCAATAGGATGTCTGCGAATGGACACGAATTTGTCATGTGACCACCACTTTCGTAGCAATCTCCTCAACAAATGGAAAAACTTGAACATCACTGAGGTAAGAGTAAGAAAACAGAACTTTAAAAAAATACTTTAAAATAAATAAACATAATATTACGCAATAATTATCAAAAGAAAAGAACATTGAAAAAATATCAAAACTTGTTATTTCCGTATTTTATAGTAAACGGCCATGAGCTAAGCTCCGAACTGTCAGACGGAAAATAAAAAGTTCACCTGAATTGAAAATTACATATAAGTGTATGATAAACATAAATAAAACATATTTAATTTCGTTACCAAGATTTTGGCAAGGAAATGAGACTTAAATGTAGATCGTTATCTATTTCTAGGTCAAGGTTGCCATGTTTAAAGATGGCGTCCTTCAGAAATTCCTTCTATTTAACGGTACCTCATCGACATACCTCAGTTGGTTCTCGTCTGCTAACTTACTAAACAGTTCATGGGGTGACCTGAGAGGCTCGTCTACTGTCTCTTTCAGCATCGACGGGTACAAGGATGGTAATTCCATACGTCGGTTCTTTATAGAGAAAACTTACCCAGGATGTGACGTAGACACTGGTTGGGTCGTGTGTGTTGACAAGATGACAGACTGGTGTCCCTGGGGTATGAAAGTGAGCACCTACCCCAGACTGTTGTACTCCCCTACAAGCACCATGGGCTTAAACAAAGAAATGATTGCGGCAGAAGTCATTGCCATATTTATCAAATTGTAAACAATCAGCAAATTAATTAAGTTCTTGATATTTTTAATTAATAAATTAGCTTTCCATTAGCGTTAACAAAATTTTTTTTTAAAATATGTTGTTTTTTTTTGTCAATCGACAATCACAGATTACTATAATTTTGCCATACCTCAAACCCTGCAACCCAATGTAAATACCACATAAACAATATCTTAACATCATCCCCACACTACATAAACAATATCTTAACATCATCCCCACACTACATAAACACTATGTTAACATCATCCCCACACTACATAAACATTATCTTAACATCATCCCCACACTACATAAACACTATGTTAACATCATCCCCACACTACATAAACACTATCTTAAAATCATCCCCACACTACATAAACACTATCTTAACATCATCCCCACACTACATAAACACTATCTTAACATCATCCCCACACTCTATACACACTATCTCAATACCACATACACACTATCTTAAGATCATCTCAATACCACATAAACACTATCTTAAGATCATCTCAATACCACATAAACACTATCTTAAGATCATCTCAATACCACATAAACACTATCTTAAGATCATCTCAATACCACATAAACACTATTTTAAGATCATCTCAATACCACATAAACACTATCTTAAGATCATCTCAATACCACATAAACACTATTTTAAGATCATCTCAATACCACAAAAACACTATCTTAAGATCATCTCAATACCACATAAACACTATCTTAAGATTATCTAAATACCACATAAACACTATCTTAAGATTATCTAAATACCACATAAACACTATTTTAAGATCATCTCAATACCACAAAAACACTATCTTAAGTTCATCTCAAAACCATCTCCATACCATGACAGTATCATCGCCATGTCATCACAACACCATAAGAACACCATCACAACACCAACACAACACCATTTCTACCCCATCTCAATACCATCACAGCACCATCGCAACACCATCACAACACAATCTCAACAAAATCTCCATACCATCTTAACACCATCTCAACACCATTTTAACACCATCTCAACACAGTCTCCATACCATCAGAACATATCTTAGCACGAGTTATTTTTGGTGAATTTTTTTTCTTTTCCCAAAACTTTATTTTCAGCGGTGCGCATTCAAAAAATATTATATTGTCTAATTACGTTGCGCACATTTTCGTGTACGCTTCTTAATTTGAGCTATGCAGTACAAAGAATTGTCATTTTCTTTACTGTTGCTTTCTATATATTATAGACACGTAAGGGGCCATCCATAAATCACATCACGCACCTAGGGGGGAGGGGGGGTCACACTTTTGTGACGATGCGTGACGAGGGGGGGAGGGGTTTGAAGAAATGTGACGTCACATCAAAAGGGTAACTTTAAATAAAACTTCCACTGAAATATTTGGTCACTTACAATTTATTTAATGACTTTTTTTTTCTTTTCTTTTTTTAAAAATCAGTGCTTCTCAATGTGCCGGTCAGTAGGCCATCAGACGCCGGTTGGCGTAAGCTATCAAGCCACGAAAATTAAATCTGATTATAATCCTTAAGTTTGAGAATCCACAAGATAACGTTTGAAATTGTTACACTGCGTCGTTTGATGTAGACATCAAAGCATTTGAAATGTAACCGCAGCTCCGTTTGGTTCTCTTAAGTCGTCGAACTTTTTTGCCCGATACCCCAAATTATACAAGTTTATGTGTGCGTTACCCCCCCCCAGACTCTAGGTCCTGCTCACATGACTCGGGGATTTGGGGGAGCGTCGTCAGCCCCCCCCCTTCCGAAAATGCTACTGGTGAGTTTTACAAGCATGACAAGTGTCTAAACATGATCTGAATAGGATTATGTGTAGATTAAGTCAAAACGACACGGAATATCCCTTTTTCTTTAAAAATGGGAGGGGGGAAAAGGGAATCTATTTGATAGAATTAAAAACGTTTTAAGTTTGATATAATTGTTCGATTGGTTTTTGGTCAAACGCCCCTGGCCATTCTAGTCTTCTAGATCAATGCTTCTCAAAGTGGTGGTCCGCGGACAAGTGCCGGTCCGTGGGCCATTCGCTGCCGGTCCGCAGATGTTCTCAAAAAAAGGACAGAAAAAATTGTCAGTGCAGGGAAAATAGTAGGGGTCTACCGATATATCGGCTGGCCGATATATCGGCACCGATATCTGGATATCGGCAATATCGGTATCGGTAGCCTGTAAAGGTCCCGATATTGACGTCACCGATATTTCATAATAAGTGACATTTTGACCCCCCAAAAAAAAACGGAAACAAAAAAACTATCATTTAGGTTTACAATATCTCGACAAATTAATATATCGACCCCGATACCAGTATTGAAATAGTCAAAAGAGTCCTAGTATTAATATGTGCAGCCACGATACAGTGTGCCATGTGCTTTGATATTGTTTAGGTATCGGCCGATTTTCGTATACTCAGAAATACTGTGTAAATAGTGCCGATGCCAAGTATACCGTAATTGCTCTAATAAATGGATAACATGTAAACATTATGTTCACGTAATTGCTCTAATAGCAAAGATGCACGCAGAATCGCAGATGTCTAAAACATTTCGTTTCGTATGGAATAACAAAATGTACCGTGTGAAGACGTGTTGTCATTGGCAACCATTCAAGCTTCAGCCTCATTTTCACTATATTACTATTGTACTTTGTTCTCATTGTTTCATTCATAAAAGGTGGCCGTGTGCAAAAGCCATTAAACTATTGGTTAGAATTAATAATTATGAGTCAAGGTTGAAGTTTCAAAAGGAGTACCTAATATGCTTGTACATTTTTATAAAGGACGGTTCGTTTTGTTATGAGTCCTATGTAGGTCATGAACTGGAACTTGTAAACACATCGGAAACTTCGTTTCGGGAAAAAAAATCGGTATTTCGGCAAAACTGGATATCGGTAGACCCCTTAATTATAAAATATAAATAATTACGAGTGATAAATTTAAGAATGGCGTCATCAAATATGACCGCTGTTATTTTTGTCCTAACAAATACTCATATCGGCACTCATATCGGAGAAAAAATATCGGTAATATCGGCAAAAATACTTATCGGTAGACCCCTAATATAAAATATAAATAATTAGGAGTGATGAATTTAAGAATGATCGATGTCATCAAATAAGACCGCTGGTTTTTGTCCTAACAAATATTCATATCGGGAAAAAAAATATCGGTAATATCGGCGAAAATGCCTATCGGTAGTCCCCTAATATTAAAGATAAATAATTACGAGTGATAGATTTAAGAATGACGTCATCAAATATGAACGCTGGTTTTTGTCCTAACAAATACCCTATCGGCACTCATATCGGAAAAAAATATCGGTAATATCGGAAAATGCGTATCGGTAGTCCCCTAATATTAAAGATAAATAATTACGAGTTATAAATTTAAGAATGACGTCATCAAATATGACCGCTGGTTTTTGTCCTAACAAATACTCATATCGGCACTCATATCGGCAAAAAAAATATCGGTAATATCGGCAATATCGGCAAAAAGGCATATCGGTAGACCCCTAGAAAATAGTGCAACGGTCCCTGGTGCAATGGACAAAATTCATGCCAGTCCGCCATACTGAAAAGTTTGAGAAGCACTGTTCTAGACATAATGGTAAATGAGCCCTTTTAAAATTAGTCAAGTATTCAATAACTTTATTGAATGCATCAAATTCTTGACATCGCAATTCGAGAGGAGCACACAACAACTTTTCTTCTTAGCTAAGTTTTTAATGCATTAATTTTAAATACCCCAGAAAGGATACGTGATACAGACAAGTCATGTGGATTAAGGTTATTGTCACTTGTGTCAATATAAATAAAAGTGGGGTAGATTTAGCAGTCTTCGTATAGTACGTAGGTAAGAAATCTACATAGTTGTCAAATTTAAAAAAAAAGCATTTTCTGGAAGGAACAGGCTCAATAATGGACATATGTTCCAAGCGTACACGTACACATGACGTATTTTAATATATATAGTGGATTGTAGTGGATGTTATATGTCCCAAATGAGTCTGCATTACCCCCAAGGATTCCCTTTTTGACCCCAGTTGAGGTGATTTTCCTCTGTTCGCCGACCTCTTTCTTACGGGATGCCCGTCAGTCAATTGAGGGATTTTTTAAATATACATTTTAAAAATGTTATTATTAAATATATTTTTTTCTAAACAAAGACGTTAACCGTGATGTTTAATAGTCAATGTTTAATTTGTATTCATTAAAATAAAATATAATCTAAGGATGTTAACACAGTTCGTTTTCTGAAGGCCGGTTAAACGTTTTTTTTTAAATGCATCACGCGTTTAACGATATTACAATGTACATCTTCACTAAATAAATAATAAATACTTAAATGACAAAAAAAGTGATTTGAAAAAACTTATTTTCAAATAGAAAATAAAATGGGGTTTTTTTTCGGTCAAAGATTTGTGACGTATTTTTGGAGGGGGGGGTCTAAGTTTTTGTGACGACGCGTGACGAGGGGGAGATGGTGTAAAAAATCGGCCAAAATCGCGTGACGTCATTTATGGACGGCCCCTAAACATATTTAATTACAACTGCCACACGATGCATTAGGTTTAATTGTTTACACGTTTAAATTTAATTGTGAATTTGTTTTAATTATTTTCTATTCCACAACTCGACATTTAATAAAAACCTATTTATGTAATAATTGTGTCAGTATTTTTTTCAAAGCTTCATTTTTAGCGGTGCGCGTTCTAAAATCTTTCATCGCCTGATTACTGTGAGCACATTTTCGTGTACGCATCTTAAATTTAGCATTGTCCTATTAATACAACATTTATTTTTTGTTTGTATTTTACATAAGCTTTTGTCTTTTAGTAAGCTATACAATTATACAATTTAAACTTAGGCTACCGGACCTATTAACATAGTAGATTAAACTAAATAAAGTGATCCTGAAAACGCTTATTTATTTTGTTTTGAGAATTGAATTTGCTATGTTCATTCCTTTGTAGTTTGATTAACATAGGCCATTTTTAAAATCAATAATTGTCATTGTTTCACATTCATTTTTTTACAGACATTCGATTTGTTTTTTTGTTTTTTTTTAATGTGAAATATAATTTCTTTATTTTTTAGAAACAAAATCTGTTTTTGGGCCATGAAATTGACTCAAAAAAGAATTTCATTCCTTTATGATATTATACCAACTGCATAAAGCAGTAAATTTTAATCGTAAATTTAGACACAAATATATAAAAATTCAAATATTATTTTCATGTTAGAACAACTATAAATATATTACAAAAGTAGAGTTATTTTCGTCCAATTGTTATGAGCAGACTTTTATATTAAGCCAGAATATTTCTATAACCATTTATTATTTTTGTCTAAGTACGGTGCGCAAATTTTCTTGAATTTCTTTTTAATACGACTGCTTTAGTTTTTTTCCAGTATTTTAGAAAGTACATTTCATATGTTACATTTATAATTTAATTTTTTGGTTCTATAGGTTAAGTAGAATTTGCCTTTGAGGGTGGTTGTGCCAAAATTATCTTTATCTCATAGACGATGATGCAAATATTGTATTAATTACAATTGTGTTACGATTCAGTGTCGTAAAAGTATATGAGCTTTTTTAGTAACGACAATGGTAGAGATCTTTTGGAAAAATGTCAACAAAGCAATGGCCTTTTTTAATGAATACGAACAAACAAACATACAAACATCAACTGAGCTTTATATTTTAGATATGCGTTTAAATTATTTTATTTCAATTTTTCCACGATGGATTGGATTAATATTTTACATGTGTGAATGAAATTGCGATTTTTTAAAATATGAACTATGAATACGGAAGAGTTATTTTGTTCCAGTACATCCTATATAATAAAAGGCTAAGTTCTGTCCCATCATCTATAGCGATTGGTCTCTCAAACACAAATGATTCCTACAGCCAATCATATCAAGTTTACGCGGACGTTCAAAACGAGTTTTTTTTTGGTTCAGTATTTCTTCCAAGACTTTATTTTGAGTTATGCACGTTGGAATTTATAGTCAAAAGCTCTGTTTTTACGAGTTATTTATTTTAACTATAATGAATAGTATTTTTGACGTGATGCACATCTATGCCGGTCAAGAGGGCTGTTGAAGGGGAGTCACAACATGCCACCGAACGGTGGCGGATCGTCCTTGGACGGGCTTGGTTGCTCGTTTACTTTATAAAAAGACTTTAGTTTATGCGGCAAGCTTTCTATAATCTTTTATAGTCTAAATATGGTGTGCACATTTTCTTGATATCATTTTAATACGGTGTTTAAAAAAAAAGTATTTTAGAAAGTACATTTATAATTTTGTTTATTGGCGCTATGAGTTATATAGCCTTTACCTTTTAAGGGATAGTGCCATATGTTCTTTATCTCATAGACACGGCTACAAATATTGTATTACTTACAATTGTGTTACTATGCAGTGTCGTAATTATATATGAAATTCTTGAATGACGAGGGTAGCAGAGCTCTTTCGGAAAACCTATCAGTTATGTTTATTTAGTACAAGTGGGAATGAAATAGTAAATTTAGTTATTATGGTCGTGAAGATTCAATATTTAGTAAATCATATATTTTAAATAGTAAGGTAATGTTAAAAGGCTTCGCATTAAGTGAAAATAACTCACGCGGTAAAATTGTAAAATTAAATAATTGTGTCTGTTTTTTTTCCCTCTCTCTTTCTTCTCTTACATATATTTAATTACATTTATATTTATATTTTTTTCTTAAAATGGAATATCTCTGTTTCCCATAAGATTTTAACTAATAGATGAATCTGAAATATAACTTGGCAAATACAAAAATGTTAGTAGCCAGCAACTAATACTGCGAAAAAGGCTCAGCACACTCCCGCTACGAAGTGCGGGTATATTTCTAGTATATATATATATATATATATATATATACTAGCAGACCCGTCGTGCGTTGCAACGATCTCAGTAAAATGATTAAGTTTAAAGAAACCAATGAGTGAATGAGTGGCATATATTAAAAACATTTATGCCAGAAACCTTCGCGGAAGTTTGCAAATAAACAAAATCCAAGTTTCCTACCAAACGGATTAATAAATTAATAATTAAAAAGCTTACAAAATAAAAAACATTATTAAGTCAAGGGGCCCAGCCGAAAAATGAGTGAGAATTAAATTTTTTAATGCCATTGTACTCAAGCAAAATTTCTCAATATCGTGCAAAATTGAAAGGGGAATAAATTATTACTGTGCAGTAAAAATGACATTTGGGGCCCCCAGCTCCGTGGGAATGGACTGATAGTAATATAATCTAGGTTCTTAAATTTTTATATTTTAAGTTTAGTCAAAATCCGTTTATTTTCTCATAATTTAGCGCTTAAACTAATTTTAATATAGTTAATATAGTGTTTTTATAAAATGACATTTAGGGGCCCCAGGGCCCATTCGGTGAAAGATGTCAACTTCAAAAACCTGTTCAATTTAATTCAGTTTCGTCATAGATATATTCCTCAAAATCGTGAAAAATTGAATGTGGAAAAATATCTTAAACATATACGAAGAAAAGACATTTGGGGCCCCAGCCCCGAAGGAATGGACATTTGAAGTTTTGTGCCCTATAGTATTTTAATATGGGTTACCTAGCTTTTGTACACAAATTTTTGTTAAGATCCAATTATTTACTCAGTAACAACCCCATAAACTAATTTTTATAAAGCTCGTATAAGCAAAAAACGACATTAAGGGCCACAGGGCCCAATTATTGGAAGAAATAAAGTGCGAAAGACATGTTCATTTGAATAATTTCAAAATACATACATATATTTATATTTCGCAATATTGTTAAAAATTGAATGGACGATAAAACATTAAACATTTACTAAAAAAGACATTTTGAGTCACATGCCCCGAGGGAATGAAACTTAGGAGTTCAGTGCCCTATAGTAATAAAATATAGACCATTGAGTTTTTATATACTAAGTTGGGTCAACAGCTATTAATTTTCTCAGTATTTTACGCTAATACTAATTTTTTACAGCTAATTTAAGGGGGAAAAAGATATTAGGGCCCCTGGGCCCATTTGGTGATAGATGTAAATTTCAAAAACCTTTTCATTTAATCAAGTTTCCTCATAGATATATTTCTCAAGATCGTGAAAATTTGAATGTGGAAAAATATCTTAAACACATACGAAGAAAAGACATTTGGGGCCCCACGGCCCGAAGGAATGGTCATTTGAAGTTCTGTGCCCTTTAGTATTTTAATATGGGCTACCAAGTTTTTGTATACAAATTTTGGTTTAGATCCATTCATTTAGTCAGTAGCTGACGCATAAACTAATTTTTATATAGCTCATATAAGCAAAAAATGACATTATGGGCCCCCGGTGCCCCATGAGTGTTAAATATAGAAAATAAAGTTGCCAGTTACCATCCCAGGTAGGTACTTAACAGTCTCCAAAAATTTCATGACGATCGGATGAATGGTTTAGTCTGCTATAAAGGATATGCACACACACACACACACACACACACAGACATACTTTGATTTTTATATATATAGATAAAGATTAATAATTAAAAAGCTTACAAAAGAAGAAACAATATTAAGGGCCCCGGCTTCAAATGAGTGATAATTTTTTTTTAAATTGAAATTGTTCTCAAGCTATATTTCTCGATATCGTGTTAAATTGAATGGGGAATACAATTATTAACGTTCAGTAAAAAAATACATTTGGGGCCCCAAGGTCCAAGGGAATGGACATTAGGAGTTCTGTGCCCTCTATTAATTTATTATAGGCTGTTAAGTTTGTATATACTAAGTTTGGTAAAAAATCCATTTATTTTTTCATTATCTAACGCTTAAACTAATTTTTATATAGCTAATATAGGGGGGAAAAAACGACATTAAGGGGCACCCGGGCCCATTTGGTGCAAGATATCAATTTCAAAAACCTGTTCATTTTAAGTCAGTTTCATCAGGGAGATATTTCTCAAGATCGTTAAAAATTGAATGAGAAAAATATCTTAAACAGATACGAAAAAAAGACATTTGGGGCCCCCAGCCCCGAAAAAAATGACATTAGAAGTTCAGCGCACTTAATTATATTAATATGGGCTACCAAATTTTTGTATACAAAGTTTGGTTAAGATCCACTCATTTACTCAGTAGCTAGCGCATAAATTAATATTTATATAGCTCATATTAGCTAAAAACGGCATTTAAGGCCCCAGGGCCCATTCAGGGAAAGATATAAAGTTCAATACACCTGTACATTTCAATATGGATAATAATGGATACATTTGTCATTATTTTTCAAGATCGTTAATAATTGAATGTGGAATAAAATCCTAAGCGTTTAAGAAAAAAGGCATTTTAGGCCCCCAGCCCCGAAAGAATGGTCATTATGAGTTCAATGCCCTATAGTATTTTAATATCCGCTGTCAAGTTTTTATATACAAAGTTTGGTTAAGATCCATCAATTTACACAGTAGCTAACGCTTAAACTAATTTTTATATAGCTCATATAAGCAAAAAATGACATTATGGGCCCCCGGCGCCCCATGAGTGTTAAATTTAGAAAAAAAAGTTGCCAGTTACCATCCCGGGAGCGCACTCAACAGTCTCAAAAAGTTTCATGACGATCGGATGAATGGTTTAGTCTGCTATAAAGGACATGCACACACACACACACAGACATACTTTGATTTATATATATATATATATATATATATATATATATATATACGTATATATATATATATATATATATATATATATATATATAGAATTGCCGATGTTAAAGTTAGGAGTTAAATATATATATATATATATATATATATAATTGCCGATGTTAGAGTTAGGAGTTAAATTTATATATATATATATGTATATATTATATACATTTATATATATACTTTCGGCGTGCCACAGTTTCAAATACCTCATTGGCTATAAGACATATAAGAAAGATGGTTTTTGCATCTGCATCTCCAACTGAACTAAATATTTTTTAAACATTTTTCTAACATATACTATTACATTTGAAATCTACACTGTAAAAAATGCAATGTTTTCTAACACGTATATACTGTTATTTATACACTAAACGGCTGAAAATGACGATTTTTTACTGTTTTTTTTTAAACAGTAAAATAATGTAATTGATGTTCATTTACAATAAAATCCGGTATTAATTTATACGGTAAAAAATTAAATGTATTTTAACACATATATACTTTTATTTAACACTAAATGGTTGTAAATGACTACTTTCAATGTTTTTTTAACATTAATGGAATGTAATCAATGTTCGTCTATAACTATTTTCAAATAGATTAGATGCAAATGAATGTTAGACGTTTTATGACTTACTAAACGATTTAGTATCCGATCGACATAATTATTTTGGAGGTTGTTGAGTTTACTGCCTTGAATGACAGTGACACAATATTTGGGCCGGGTGTCCAAAGTGTCTTTTTTTCACCATATATGAGTTCTTTAAAAATATTTTAAACATTAGCTACTGGGTAAGTGGAATGATCTTGACCAAACTTGGTTCATAAGTACTTTATGGGCCAATATTTAGTAAGATACTGTAGGCTTTAATGCACTAAATGCATATGCCCATTGCTTTTGAGCCTTTTGGAACAAACAAATATAAGTAATATTTTCTTAAATTTAATCGAATTTTGATCGATCAAATTAATTTTATTAAATTAATTTTTTTTATTAATTAATCATTAATTTCGAGTAAATAAAAAATAGAAATTTATGGTGTTATAAGTATTATTTATTAAACGTACTTGTCTAAAATCTAAATAACACGGGAATGTCTTCTTTATATGACATCTTTTAACCAACAACGGAAACAGACAAGTGTATTGACATTATTTGGTTCAAGTGATGAGCTGGTCTTATTGACAATATAACCAGCCGAGCTGAACAATCGTTCACATAGCTTTGGATTGTCTCAGCTGAAGTATCTGATACTGTAGTGGATGTTTGGTTTGCAGGTGATATGTAAGCGAAGTGTTACAACCATGGTAGCAATATTCCCTTTAAGCAGCGTAGCTGCGCAGATATTTGACAGACGCCACGCAAGAGTTTAGAATAACTGCGCAGAAAATTTTGTAAAATATTGCACAAAAATGAACGTTGTGAACTTTGCAAATGAGTTTTTTTTTAAAACTTTGCAAGAGGACCAACGAAGCTTAGACTTAGAGGGAACATTGCTTGGTTAGCAAACGATTTCTCTCAATGAACACATTAACCTTTATCAACATTTTACACATTCACATCAGTCAGTAGTTTAAAACCAAAATGTTCTTGTAATCGTCCGGAAAATAGTTTATATTTATCGGCCAAAATATTTTCCTTTTTGACTTCCAGGACATTTCTAAGTGGTGGGTCGATTAATGGTTAAAAAAATTAAGCGTTTAAATTTTTAACGATTCATCGAGAAACTAATCGTTAGTTTCCACAGCCCTAACATACACACACACACACACACATAAACATATATAATTTGCAATGTCACGTAGTGTCTGTCCGTGACGCTATGCGAGGTAACTCCCGATAGAAATGAAAATATAAGAGTAAAAATGTTGCATTCGATATTAACAAAATGTGTTTCTAGCCATAAAATATTGTGACGTGACGACATTATTTGAGCTTTTATTAATGTGTGAAGGGAACGAAGTAAAAAGAGCCATGTTTTATTTGATTAATATTATTATTATGATTTTTTATTAAATGTCCGTTTTTGTGTCTGTGTCCGTGTCAATATTACGTAAGTAATTATAAATTTAATTTTCTATATTAATATATAACATTCGTTTTTCTGTTTATGAAATTTACAATTGATTGTCGTTTGGTTGTCAAGTTTCGATGCGTTTTGAACTACAAAGCCATTATTTATCAACTTATGCTTGAGTTCAGCGTTTGTTTTTCTTTTATACACGTTGAGATTGCATATTTGTATGTTTAAAAAAAACATATTTAAAAATCGGACTCCTCCCCACAATAGTTTTTTTATTGTTATTTAATTGTAATATTTTAATGCGTCTTAGACTAATTTGGAATAAGAAACTCTTTGCTTTTAATATAGAACTGGAAGGGGTACTGACTTGACAATAATGAAAACGTTTATTAGAATTCCTAAAACGTGTATATTAAAGTTTAAATACATTTACCTGTTGATACTTGAATATTTTCTTTTATCCAGTGATTAATATATTACTTCAAAGGTTTCATGCAAAATAAATAGTTCTTTTTTATTCACATTTGTAAATAGTTTAAAAAATTTATTTACATGTTTTTGATAATGTAAAGTTAATAATGTATGGACCAATGGGCGAATAAACTGGCAAGTCATAATAGATCTTGAAAAGGTGCTGTCTTGACAATAATAAAAACGTGTATGTGAATTACTAACACGTGTATATTAAATTGTAAATATGATTAACAGTGGATAATTTAATCTGTTCTGTTATTCTGTGAAAAACTTTGCTTTCTACGTTTCATTTAAAATGAATAGTTCTATGTTATTAACATGTGTAAAAATTAGATTTTATTGTTGACATGTTTTGGTAATGTTGTGGTAATAATGTATGGACAAATGGGCCAATAAACTGACAAGTCATAATCATCAATGAAGCTTAAACTGCTTCAAATCACATATTTGCTTGATGTTGATCACATTACAGTCACATAATTTATTTTTAACGCTAGTGGCTGTATTATTGGTGAAATCAAACTAGGTGCGCACTATTCAATGCCGAAAGTTAACGTCCGGCTGACTCCTTAGCAATATTTGTTAATACTTCGAACTTCAAACTTCTTTGCTGTAGTATCACCTTATGCTGTGTGTAATTCACTATGCATTTACTATTATCCTGATTATATCATTATTATTCATGCAAACTTATATAACGCGAAGCCTAAGCTTGGAGGGTTTCTCATAGCACATATATTTGTATATATAATCAAAATATATACTCTGCTATGTCCGTTCGTAACACTAGATATTAGAAAGCCCACCTCTAAAAAATAGCCTTGAAAAAAAAATTGCAAAAAAAAGAAGAAAAAATTATTTTAAAAAAATTTCAAACGTCCGCCTAAAATTTTTCAATATGGAAAAGAGATTTAACTTTTCTCTCTTGGTCTCTACATTTTCTGATTATTTACTATGCGGCTTTCAGGCAAAAGGGACATTAAAAAACTGAAATATATCCATTTTAAAAACTTCCGTCATTTTGACAGGTGATACACTAGTATATATATATATATATATATATATATATATATATATATATATATATATATATATATATATATATATATATATACTAGCAAAATCCCCGCGCTCTGCTGCGGAAGTTAGAATTTTAGTAAGCGTTGAAAACCCGTTTCACACCAATTCAAAACACCATTAGATTTCAGTCTGAATCATGACTGATATACTTGTTTGTCAATATTTGTCAAGGTAGTGTAAATAAAATGGGTACTAAAACGACATTACGGGCCCCCGTGAAAAATGGATTCAGGATGTGCATATCTCATACGGTCTGAGGATTTCAATCTAGGTCATGATAAAGAAATGAGATTATATTTATTTAAATTATTTTTTAGGTAACAAAGCTTTAAATGTTTACGGAAAAAAAATACTTTGGGTCACGGCCCCAAAGGAACAGACGTTTGAAGTTCATTACCCTATATAATTTTATTTTATTTTTAAAATCAAATTTGGCCATAGTTCATCAATTTACCTAGTAGCCAAATTTTAAATTACCTTTTATATATATAATGTTAAAATATGGCATACGGGCCCCCAGCCCGGAATAAATTGTGTTTTTAAAACGTTTACTTTTAATGCTAGAAACCTTCGATGGAGCGTACCCAAAAACTTCCTAAAGGTTAATGGCCGTGGGATGAAAAAAATACATTTACAATTAATACGTCTTTAAAAAAATAAAATAAGGACTGGGGGCCCTATGGGGGTAATATGTATAGTTCAAAACAACAGCTTATTTCAATTTGGATTATGATGAATATATTTGTTAGTAAACATTTTTTTTAAATTGAGTGAAATCGAATGGTTAATATGTTTTAAAGAGATTAGGGGTCCTCGGCTACAAAATATTGAAAAATTATAATTTTAATGCCCTAACAAATTTTAATATAGGCCATCAAGTTTTTATCTTCCAAGTTTTGTAAAAATACATTTACACAGTATCGAAAGTTTTTTTAAATTTAAATTTAGCTCATATATATTAAAAATATTACTTTTGTGTCCCGGGCCCCCAGTAAGTGATAATTAAACAAAAAAAATCGCCTGTTACCATTCCGGTAGTGTACACAACAACTTCCCAAAATTTCATGCTTCTAACTACACGGGTAAAATGGAGAATCTGTGCTGATTAACTTTTTACATAAGAACAAAAATTTGGCCCCCGGCCCCCAGTGAGAGAAAATATTAATATTTGTTGGCATGTTACCATCGTGGGAGTGTACTCAATAATTTCAAAAAGTTTCATGATTTTACCTACACGGGAAATCAGACAATTAGATTTGAGTCAGATTTTATATAAGAAAAAGTACATTAGGGCCCCTGGCCCCCAGTAAGTGATAATTTTTTTTTGCATGCTACCATCGAGAGAGTGGACTCAACAAATTCCCAAACTTTCATGTTTCTACCTATACGGGAAAGTGGAGAATAAGGTATATAAGTAAAAGTACATTTGGGCCCCCGGCCCCCAGTGAGTGATAATTTAAATATTTGTTTTTGCATGCTACCATCGAGAGAGTGGACTCGACAAATTACCAAAGTTTCATGTTTCTACCTATACGGGAAAGTGGAGAATAAGGCGATTTTCAGTATAAGGATAAAAAAACGCTCTTGGGCCCCCGGCCCCCATGAGAGTGAATTTTAAAATTCTTTTCAGCCAATTTGCATTGCGAGAGGGTACTCAACAACTTCCCAAAGTTTCATGCTTTTACCTACACGGGAAGTTGGAGAATTCGTGATGGGTCAGTTTTTAATACTAGAAAGAACTTCTTTTGGGCCCCCGGCCCCGAGTAAGTGTTAATTTAAATAGTTTTTTCACCTGGTACCATCGCGGAAGTGTTCATATCAACTACTCAGAGCTTCATGCTTCAAGCTACACGGGAAATATGAGAATTTGTTATTTTCAATTTTTATATAGCTCATTTTAGGAAAAGCTTCATTTGGGCCCCCGCCACCAGTCTTTGATAATTTAAATATTTTTTTGCCTGTTAACATCGCGAAAGTATACTCAACAACTTTCCAAAGTTTCATGCTTTTGCCTACTCGCAAAATATGAAAATTAGTTATTTTTCATTTTAATGTAGCCCATATGAGGAAAATAATTGTTTGGGACCCCGGCCCCCATGAGTGTGAATTCTAAAATTCTTTTAGGCCAGTATCGTCGCAAGAGACTACTCAACAACTTCCCAAGGTTTCAAGCTTCTACCTACGCGGGCAATTGGAGAATTAGTGAGGAGTCCGTTTTTTTATAAAAGAAAAAACTACTTTTGGGCCCCCGGCCCCCAGTACGTGATAATTTAAATATTTTTTCGCTTGTTAACATCGCGTAAGTGTACTTATCAACTCCTTAGAGTTTATGCTTCTACCTACACGGGAAATAGGAGAATTAGTGATTTTAGTTTTTATTTAGCTCATATAAGGAAAAAACTTCATTTGGGCCCCCGGCCTCCAGGAATTGATAATTTAAATATTTTTCTCACGTTACCATCGCGGGATTAAACTCAACAACTCCCAAAGTTTTATGCTTCTGCCTACTCAAGAAATAGGAGAATTATTGATTTTCAAATGTTTATATAGCCCATAGAAGGAAAAAAAACATGTTGGGCCCCCGGCCCCCATTAAGGTGAATTTTAAAATTCCTTTTCGCGATTTGTCGTCGAGAGAGGCTACTGAGAACTTCCCAAGGATTCATGCTTCTACCTACACGGGAAATCCGAGAATTAGTGATGAGTCAGTTTTAATATAAGAAAAAACTACATTTGGGCCCCCGGCCCCCAGTAAGTGATAATTTAAATATTTTTTCTCCCGTTATCATTGCGGGATTGTACTCAACAACTTCCCAAAGTTTCATGCTTCTGCCTAATCGGGAAATAGCAGAATTAGTGATATTCAAATTTTATAAAGGCCTTATAAGTAAAAAAACGTTTTTGGGCCCACGGCCCCCATGAGTTTTAATTTATAAATTCTTTTACTCCAATTTTCGTCGCGAGAGGCTACTCAACAACTTCCCAAAGTTCAATGCTTCTACCTACACGGGAATCTGGAGAATTAGTGATGAATGAGTGAGTCAGGGCTTTGCCTTTTATTTGTATAGATATATATATATATATATATATATATATATATATATATATATATATATATATATATATATATATATATATATATATATTGTTTTGTAGCAGTGTGTAGTTTAAAAATCTATTCATTAACAAACAATATTTACATAATTTTGCATATTAAAGAATTTCAAAAACAGCTGTATCGCGTATATGAGTTGTTGTTTTTCCTGAACTGCAATCGTTGTTCCATGACGCCTATCATCTCATGTGTATGTAATGACTGAGTAGATTCATTTTGAAAACATGTCTGACAAGATTTCTTTATTCATTATTCTGTTAACCTGAAGTATAAATTTCGCTTTTAAGTGCTATGTTTACAGATATAGAACTTTGGATGAATAAATGATTAAAACTGTTTTAAAGAGTTGAATGGCTTAAAATTATAGAGAAAGAAGGAATAATCGTGTGATCTCAAAGCCACGATGACCATATAGGCGTGCGTTTGTTTTGTTCCATTCTAACTTGAATATTTTAACAAGCAGAACTATCTCAACAAGCTCAAGGAATTTCTTTTGTAACCCGCTGGTAAGCCGACGCCAAAAAATAACAGGATAGTGTAAACAAAATGGTACAAAAGCTACAAGCTAAATCGATCATTAGGATTGTTTAATGTGTAATACCTATCTTTGTGTTTGTTTTCTTTGTTAGGCAAAAGTTACCGGTATTTCTTTTCTTTGGTAAACAGTGGCGAAGCTCGTACATTAAATTTCGTTTTGAAAACAAAATTTGCTAAAACAATTTATTAAAATACATATATTCAATGATTTAATAAGTTAAGTGCAGATGTTTAATAATATTTTATAGCTTCTGTTAGAGCTGTCGAATCTTTTAGAATTAAGAGAAGGACCTTGATGATCTACAATAACAGCACCTATATTCAATGTACATGCAGAAAACACATATGACCCGCTCGTAAGCTGACCCCCAAACTTTTCCCCTAGATTTTGTCTGAAAACGTTCTGCTTTAGAACGAGTATATAAGGTAGTCGTTCGCACTTTCGTTTCTGTCTCTTGGGTAACCTGGTTCTTATGTTATGAATATGTAATGACAGTTTAGGCTTATTTTCTAAGAACGTCTTTTTTCTCGATCATATTTCATTACGAATCGTTCTATGCAACTAAAATGTAAAAATAAACTTTTAAGAATAAATGTCAAGGGAATACTCTGGAAGGCCTCTAGTATGATACCTTTTTAGAAATAGCAAAATTTAGATTATTCAAGTTTACAATAGTTTCCATGAGTTGGGTAGCTTTCAGTGAGAGTGTGTGGAAGGCCGTATCTCTTGTTTACCCAGCTACAAAGACCAAATTTGTGTACATTTGTTTTTCATCCATCGATCCTAACTTACAAGTTTTCGAAGCACACACGCTTCAGCCAGTATATTGTTTTCCCCTTGCGATCGTTGTTTTAGTATTGTCTCTCAATTAACCGTTATTATTTAATTGTTAAATTTAAGATAGAAGTTTCTTGAACAAAGTGTTTCCGCTGAGTAACATCTTATTCAATAGCTAAAGTCTTTTATTTGTTTCCAAGCGGTCTGGTTACACAAAATACTTGCAAATGGCATTATTTGATATTTCTTTTGACTTTTGAAGTAAACTCTTTTTAATTCTACATGTATCTAATAAAATATTTATCATCATTATCTTTATCGTGACCGCTCTGATCATTGGGAGACGAACATGGACACATCAACACGCAGCTATTTGCTCAGTTGCCTATCTTGAGCGGCGGCCATTAATTCATTCAACTTCAGCCCTGTCCAGTCTTTTTGAGCGGCGGCCAGTAATTTATTCCACCTTAGCCCTGTCCGGTCTTTTATGTTGTCAAGCCAAATTTTCCGCTGTCGACATTTTCACCTGCCCCCTTCTCCAGTGCCTTAAAGAATATTTTTTGTCACGCTGTCATGTTGCTACACATGACTACTAAACCATGCCAGCTTGCGTCTCTTGTTGTTGCTATACTGGTTTATTGACGCTCCGCATTGGAGGCTATTCTATCCCAGACATACACATTTGTCTTCTGTTCTAGATAAGATATCTGGAGAAGTTTTCTCCTGCAATTGTTTTTTTATATTCCTGCTGTTTGCTTTCAGTGGTCGCCAGTAGTGTCAGGTCGCACATTTATACAGGACAATAGTTTTAACGAGAGCTCGGTATAGCATGAGCTTTGTTGTAAGGCCGATTGTACTCGAAATTTGTCTTCGCAGTTATCATCTATAACAGATTAATTTTTCAAAAAACAGTATCTTTTAATTTATATATATATACAGAGACAACGTATTAAAAACATTAAATATTTCATTAGATTTTCAAATTAACATTATTTTATCTTGATTATAGACTTCTACCATGCAGTATGTACTAACGGTTTTCCGCTACGTGTGCGTCTGTTTCATGTTTTCAAATTGGAGAGTACTAGCTACACAACATGACAAAGGAATTTATTTTCAGTTTCTTACGGAACAATTTCTGTCATTGAAAGATGCATTTTCCAGCTTGACCTTAATTTCTTACTCCAGTGATAGGAACGGATGTGTTTCTTATTGTCTCACTAACCCGACTTGTAAAAGTGCCAACTTTAGAATCTCAACTGGGGAGTGTTCATTGTTTGGATTGAACAGCTGGGAAAATGAGTTCAATATAGTATCAGATAACGATGGTATCATAATTCAAAAAGTTAAAGAGCCAGTAGTAACCCATGGAGAATGGACAATGGTTTTCAGGTTAAAATATATTCAATTTTCTTTTTCTTTTTTCATTTAAGTTTTATTTTTTAGTTTATGTGAATTTAGCATCTAAGTAATGTAAAATTTTAATTAAATTAGTTGTGAGATTAATTGCATGAATACGGATACGTTTTTCCGAAATAATATCAACCACTTATTATCTTATCCACCTCTCAGGGGCTTAGCAAACATTGGCCAATCTGTGTATGACGCCTACACTAACACATCACTGAGCCATGATCAACCTCTAAGTCCTTTTTACCCAATAGGATGTCTGCGATTGGACACAAATTTCTCATGTGACCATCACTTTCGTAGCAAACTCCTCAACAATTGGTCCAACCTGAAAATCAAACAGGTATGTAAACATAAAATTCAAATCAATATTTGTTCCTTTAATTTATAATAATAAAAATAATTATTTCATAATTTATATAGCACAGTACCCCAGCAAGCAGCTAGGCTAACAGCACTTCACATAAATATACAAATAGTACAATACATAAATTTAACTGAGCATTCACTTCAAAAAAAGCATATATAAATACATGATGTTGCATTTTCGCTAGGTGATTTTTATGTGTGGAGAATGTATACAATGTGACAACGTTAGCTAAAGCTTATAAATGTAGAAAGATATTTCAGATTTAGTTGTTCTGTGGTATGTGTTATGAAGTTGGGCTACATAAAGGATGAAAGGAAATATTGCATCCCAGCGTGCTGTTTTATTTATTTTGTTTGTTTATTCATTTATTTTTAACTAGCAAAATACCCGCGAAACCTAGGAAAAGTAGAAATTCAGTTTGTGTTGAGAACCCACGTACGCGGTTTTTTGGAATGTAGAACAATACATACAAAGACATTTGAAATTGTTCAATAAGGTGACTGGCATTTGCGTCATAGCAACGAAATAAGTACGTTCATCGGTGTCGATTAGAGTAGGGAAGCCTCCTTTAGAATTTCGTGAAGATGGGGCCATTATTAAGAAAGTTTAACTAGGCGAACGTTTTCGACAGTTGAGTCCGTTACGGCTAGAAATTCGAAAAGGAACTTGCTTAATTTGTTGACATCTTTTGCCCTACAGTTTCTCATCAAGTGTTATCTCGAATCTAACATTTTAGTCAGAACCCTTATTGGGAGTATAACATTATACAGTTTCTTGGCAATCCTGAACTATCATTTAGACAGTTTATGTAATTAAAATACATTAAGGGCCCCGGGCCAAATCGATGCACCATGTAACTTTCAAAGGACCTGTTGATTTAAATCTGGTTCAAGAAGGATATAATTTAGTTGTTTGTCAATATTTGTCAAGGTTATGTAAAATAAGATTTGGAATAACATTAAAGGCCCGGGCAAAGAGGGTGCAAGATGTAAATTTCAAAAGGGCTGAAAATTTAAATCTGGACGATGATGAGATATGTGTCAATATTTGTTAGGATTTGTTTTATTTTAAATGAGGATAAAAGCTTTAAAAGTTTACAAAAGCAAAAACAAAAATAAAAAATAAATAAAAATAAAATAATTTCGGGCCCAGCTCTCGAAGGAGTGGACATTAGGAGTTTAATACCCTTTAGAATTTTAGTAGTTGCCATGAACATTTTATGTTCCAAGTTTGGTCATGATCCATCAATTATTCATAAAGTTAGAAGACGAGAACCAAATGATGTCGATGAAGAACCGTTAAAGAGAATTTTAAAAATTAGGATGCCATCTTGAGACACCGAAAACTTGACCTATACATTGAAAAAAACAAAAATCAACTATTTAAATGACGTTTTGGGCTCCAGTCTCATTATTTGTGTTATTAAAAAAAAATTCCACTAACTTTTGTGGGAACGTACTCAACATTTACCTAAAGTTTCATGGCGATGGGATAAATACAGCATTTATACAGCTTACATAAACAAAATTATATTAAGTGCCCCCAGGGGAAATTGGTTTAAGATATAAAGTTTAAAAACAACCGATTGATTTTCATCTGGCTCATAATGGATTTATTATGTCAAATCGTGTAAAAATCGAATGGGAAATAAAAATTTAAAGTTTTTCGAAAAAATAATTATTTTTGGTTTCCGGCCCTAAAGAAAAGGGTCAATAGGTGTTGTTTTCTTTATGGTTTTTTAATATTGGTTATCAAGTTTTTATATATTCGGTCAAGATTCATCTATTATAACAGTAACAAAAAGTTACAAATATATGTATTTAGCTCATATCACGACAAAAATCCTTTATCGGCTGGCCCCTGCTCTCCTGTTATGGTAATTGATAAACAAATGTTTTGCCAACTACCATCGAGAGAGTGTACCTAAAAAACTAACTAGTATAGATCATTTGGACGAAACACAAGGTGATGCCTTATTACTTTGTTTCAAGATATTCTCAACTTTATTTAGTAGCTCTGATTTACATCGCGAACATGGAGAAAGTGCATGACCTTAGCGAACACAATCTTAAATGTTATTATCTTTTTATCAGTTAACTATTCTTCTTTCCGTCTCCTGAATTGTTTTTATTTTTATTTTTTTGAAAATTTAATATTGTTAATTTTAACTTAAAGGTTCCTAACTGACTACATTTCTGTCTTAAACTCTTCTTTTTCAATCAATATATTTCCGTGTTCAGCAAATTTTTGAAAGGAGTAACTTTCTTTTTAAAGTTTGGTTATGTGCCATTCAAACACTCATGATATCTGTTTTACTTTTAATTCATAGATAAATTAAATGTGTAAATAAATGTAATAACAACATTCTCTACTTATCTCTCGTAGCTTATACTATAATTTATCTTATTTTACCTTATTGGTAAAAAAAGAAGAAGCTTCCTACTAACTGAAGATTATTTCATCATATCTTTATCCTTGTATTATTTCTAGTCTTGGATGTTTCATACCGTTTTGAATGTTTGTTAATATATTGTTGTTATTTGTTTGTTTTTTGTTTGTTTTCTATAGTTTTTTTTGGCAGTTCTTCCGGAAATTATTTATTCCCGAATCCCCAAAAAGGAAGGATGACTAATATGGGTTTCTATTTGCATGATGAACAAAAACAAAAGTTTATCCCTATGTCTATCTATTAATATACATTGCATTCTGGTTGCATTGTGTCAACAAGCGTATTCTTGTATACAATTGACCAACATACGATATGATTTTTAGTTATATGTTCTAATTACATTAGTAAAATTTACTTTGTATAAAGCACGGAGATTTGTTACTTTAACTTCATTGAAATGGGTAATCCACGACGGTGTTTATTTGTATTACTATTCCCAAATATTTTTCATCTTCAGTTTTGATTAGATTTTTTTTAAAAATCACCAATAATCTTATATTTTTACATTGTTTGCATTAAAATTTAAGGAAAGGATGTAGACCACGATGTAGTTCTGGATAGTTTTTTCCCCAATCTGTGTTGTAAAGTAGATAAAAACGAATATAAAGAAAACTAATTTTTGACAGATTCCAATATTAACTTCATACGCTGGTATAAATTATACATCTTAGTGAACTCCTGTCGATCTACTCACGCAGTCGCGATGGTCTAAGTGGTAGCGCACTGGACTATCCATCCGAAGCAGATCCCGAGTCACGGGTTTGAGCCAAGGTACTGGCAAGTACCTCTGGTACATTATGCTGGCCACACATTCCCCTGCTTGTTAGTGGTCGCTAAAAACTTGTGAACGCTACATCACTTTACCTATAGTCCGTCATGGACTGGAAAGGGGGTCAAAATCAACTACCCAGTCGCCAGCTACGCTCTTCTGCAGACACACGTATTCTTTGTGTTCCTAAGACACGAACTAAAACTTTTGGCGAAAGGTAATTTCTTTTTGTGCAGCAAAACAATGGAATTCTCTACCATTGCACATCCGTAGTATTAAAAATACCAAGTCCTTCAAGACTGCACTTTAGACGCATCTTTTCAAAATGTATTTACAAAATTAATGAAACAACATTTATTTTAATGATTAACGTAGTTTATGTGTAATGTACTGTCTTGTATGTTGTTATAATGGTATGAATGGTTATTTAATTATTATATGTATGTTATTATCTCCGTGTAAAGCGCTGTGCGCCCGGTTCCTTGCAGGGATACAGCGCTATATAAATTATCAATTATTATTATTATTATTATATCTACTCAATGGCTAATTAAACAAAGATTTGTTTTGCATGAATTTTTATAAAATGATGCTGTGTTAATGCTAATATTTCTTTTATGCTTTACAATAAATTCCGAAAAAATAGTGTGTTTTTTATTTTGGGTTTGTCATTAACATTTGAGCCCTTTTGGTCAAATTTTTTAAAAATTAAATTTGAAAAAATTGTTTGATATAAGTAACTAATAGAGAGAATAACATCTTAAAGTTTAAAAAAAAATTGATCAATAAATTTATAAATGACATTGATGTTTTTTCCCCTCAATATTTACAAACTAATCGATAAATTTTAAATTCACATTCTTTCAAAAATGTCCTTTAACTATTGACACTAGACACATTCAATACGTATGATAACGCAGTAGTTTCAATTTAAAAATATCTACTAAACATGAGGCTATGTAAATAATGATAATTAAATAGTTGTTGTTTTTTGTTGTTTTTTGTTTTTTTCAATTTATAGGTCAAGTTTTCGGTGCATCAAGATGGCGTCCTAAAACATTTTATTCTCTTCAACGGTTATTCATCCACATCGTTAAGCTGGTTCTCGTCTTCTAACTTTATGAATAGCTCATGGCGTGACCTCTCTAGGTCCCCTATTACCTCCTTCAGTATATTTGGCTTTGAACATCCTAGCTGCAAGCGCCGGTTCTACATTGAATACAGCCATTCTGGTTGCCCTATCGACAGCGGCTGGTTTGTTTGTGTTGACCAGGGCTACGACTGGTGTCCATGGGGAATGCCAGTGCAATCATTTCCAAGATTTCTTTATTCGTCCACAAATACCTTGGCCTACAATAAAGCAATGATCTTAGCTGATGTCATTGCAATTTTTATTAAATTTTGATTTTTTTAAAAAATACAGATTAAAATTTTAAGGGATCAAAATAATTGCTTGCATTTTGTGAATCCGGCATTACGAGTTTGTTTTTTCCAATTTCCAAATACTTCAATGAGAGTTTAAAAACATTCATTTTCAAATATCCCTTTAATTTTCCTACAAATGAATATATTACATGATTAAGTTTTGTCTTCAAGTTTTTAATGTTATTGAACTTTCGATAAAATTTTCCAAAAAAGGGAGAAAATCAAGCAATGTAAAGAGTTAATAACGTTTTTCAATTTTCTCATTCAGATGTTTAAAGTCTATGTCCATTTGTTTTCTTTAAAACACACAGTTTTTAAGTGTCGTTCCTAAAACTAGTTGGGTTGAAAACTGGGCAATGAGATTTACACTGTTTATCTCAAATTTTAATAATTTTATCAATAAATTTAAATTGTAGTTTTACATGGATGTTTTTTTCTTTAAAAAGTGTTTGAAATTATGTAAAATTTTATAAAAATATGCCATCAAAAAGTGCGAGAGAAAAATATTATATTTAATCTATAATATGTAAACCCAATGCGGATAAGGAATGCACAATTTTTGTATACTTCATTCGCATGTTCCACAACCTTGGTCATGTAATCGGTTCGATTATTCCACATCAAGGGTTGGCAAACTACGTCCCGCGGAAGCCTGCGATAATATCGAAAAAATCTATAAATTTATGTTAAAGATGGATATTGTACTTGAATCGAGCCTAAATTTTTGTTAGGTGCGGCCATTTGATGTTTCAGTTCTCACTAATACGGCCCTCGCCCTAAAAATTTGCCCACCCCTGTCCCACATGAATGTAAGTTGCCATTCTGTATAAGTTATAAGAAAGTATGAATGGCTCCTTTGTTTTTCCCGATATTGATATCCGGTATAAATATTTCTATAAACAACATAACATTCAGTTTTTCTTTTATGATGTACATTTAAAAATAAATAAATTAGTTAATTAATTTAAATATTATTATTTTAAAAAATATGATATAGAAGATTTAAAAAGTAAATATAGTTAATATTTTTAAATTATATGTAGTTTTTTCCCTAAAATACATTAAGATTTATCACAGAAAATTAGCTCGGATAATAATATAGAAGTCGCTACATTTCAGTTGGCGGTTGGATAGCGAAATCAATAGTGTGCTCGCCTCACACGCAGAGGTCATGAGATCTAGCCACGTTAATACACAATAATGAGTACTAGCGCTAAAAATGCCCAACGCTTACTTGGAGAGGAGATGGGCGCCGCGAAGTTTACCAAGCCCCGAGAAAGTTCTAATGGAAACAATAGAACGCCTGCGACCAAAAAGTCATGGGGAGAAAAGTAAAAAAAAATATTTGAGTTTTGAAATATATGTGATGCCAACGAACGCTTTGTGTTGCTAATATCTAAAGGATCAAGATGAATGAAAAACATTAATGGCAACCGTAATACATCAATTCAGTAAAATGTGTACATTAAGTAGGGTTATTTCTTGTATAATTCTTTCATTCTATACCAGCGATCATTTGATTTATACTAAAAAAGCTTTTTTTACAATAATATTTAGCCTTTAACGGAGTGGGTTGAAACATTGTGGTGAGAAAAGCGAAATAACAATGATCTATAATTAAGTTCAAGATCTTTACCAAGAAAAACGTTAATTTTACTACGAATATTGAACAAGATCATTTTAACCTGTTTATTTGTCTTAGGTGCCCGGCGTGTTTCGGTCATTTGTCGAATACACTTTCTTATTTCCTGTCATATTATCAAATACACAACAGTATGCATTTTGAAATTAATGTGCTTCATTGTAATATAAATAAAACTGTATGATATTCTAATTAAAAGAAGGTGTACGCATGTCTTTCTTTAATAACACCATATCTTTATTTAACATAAATTTTCTTTTGTGAGAATCCTTATATAACAAAAGGCAAGTTTCTGTCCTTTCTGTCCCGTCATCTATAGCGATTGATCCCTCAAACACATATGACTCCTACAGCCAATCATAGAACCCGTTTTACGCCATTTAAGTCGACGTTCAAAAAGAGTTATTTTTGGTGCAGTACTTCTTCCAAGACTTTATTTTGAGTTATGCGCGTTTGGATTTTTAGCAAAAAGCTCTGTTTTTACGAGTTATTTATTTTAAGTATAATGAGTTGTATTTTTGACGCAATGCACATGTAATGCCGGTCGAGAGCGCTGTTGGAGGGGAGTTACAACATGCCACCGAACGGTGGCGGAACGTCCTATGACGGGCTTTGTTGCTCGTTGATCTATAATTTCCATTTATTTGCAATGTTAAAACTAAAAGCTAAAGATATCTCATGGTATCTGTAATTTATACACAAAAACATCTTATGTAACAAATAGAGCAAACTTTTAAAAGTAGAATTTCCTTCCAACATATCAGCCGACGTTGACTATAAGCCACGGTCCATCTTTTTCATGACGTTAGACTCTCACTTCGACATTATTGCAAATGTTAGGTGATGGTAACTCATACTAATGGTAGATAACTCCATGTCAAGAATGTGATTATGTTATAAATAGAAGTAAAAAAAAGATTTTTAAAAACTACGTTTTTAGAAGCGGACTAAAAAGAAGAAAATAATTTAAAACTTATTAGTTCAAATACTTCGATATAATATGACTAAAAACGTTAGGCGGGCGCTTATGAGGTTTAACATATGCGGTTCACTCATTCTCTCACTTATAGATCTCTCTTTTGCCTTCTAAATTAGAAATATTTAATTTTTATACGAAACACCAACCCCACGTTTTTAGTCATATTAAATCGAAGTACTTGAACTAATAAGTTTTAAATTATTTTCTCCTTTTTAGTCCGCTTCTAAAAACGTGGTTTTTAAAAATCTTTTTTTTAATTATATTTATTTTATTCTTTTTAGTCCACTTATAACAACCTGGTTTTTAAAAATATTTTTTTTACCTCTATTTATTTTACCAAACACCTCACAAGCGCCCGCCCAACGTTTTAAAAACATTGTGATGTGGTCACGGGGCGAACTAACGGATGTCAACAAAAGCCGACGGTACAGATGCTTTTATATAGACTATAGATAAACTTAAAAGTTCAATAATTTAATAACGGTACATTTGACAGAGAGAGACGGCCGCGAAGTTAATATAAGGGATTTAAAAAGAAGAGTTACGCGAATAACGTGCTTGATTCTTTGTTATAAAGCGAAGCGAGTGGGGCTACTTAAACACGAACGCCAACTGTATTATTGGTTTTCTGACCCATTTGTATGAGATTCTTTATGTATTTTATATTCCAGTGAAGGTATAGATATTCCTCTACACTATACATTCTTAAGTACGTAATGTGTTGCACATTATTTTGTGAAGAACATATGTGCTATACAGTTACAGTGTTATGAATAAAAAGAAGCCAATAACACTAATAAAACCAATAAATTACTTGGCAAGATTGAAATAGAAAAGAACGGATTTTAGCACCGTCCGTTTATATTTCACAATCATTCAAATCAAATGTTATCATCTCGTGTAAAGTGTATTTTTTTGCTTGAAGACTTCTTTCTATATTTTTATATTTTGTACGAGCAACCAAGCCCGTCCAAGGACGTTCCGCCGCCGTTCGGTGGCATGTTGTAACTCCCCTTCAATAGCCGTCTCGACCGGCATACATGTGCATCACGTCAAAAATACTATTCATTATAGTTAAAATAAATAACTCGTAAAAACAGAGCTTTTGACTATAAATCCAAACGCGCATAACTCAAAATAAAGTCTTGGAAGAAATACTGCACCAAAAAAAAACCCGTTTTGAACGTCCGTGTAAACTTGATATGATTGGCTGTAGGAGTCATGTGTGTTTGAGAGACCAATCGCTATTGATGACGGGACAGAACTTAGCCTTTTATTATATAGGATGTATTGATTTTCTAGAATTGACAGTTTTACCAATTAAATATGATATCGCATCAATTACTGTCTAAATTGATTATTGTCCCTTAAAATCTTAACAGAGGCATAATGATGTCAGTAACAATGGCTGATAGCCTCAGAAAGCGCTAAAAATGTTGACATCCTCTAAGTTGCATTTTTATATGCAAATTTTTAAATTTTCATCTATAAACGTACGCATCTATCTTTTAATTAGGGTGTGTCATGGTATGAGAATCACTGCTGATAATTGTTGTGACATTGTAAACTCTGGTCAAGCGGTGACTGGAGAAGAGTTCACTCAGACATAATAATGGGAGTTGTAGTCTCGCATGATGGGAGCCAAGAAGACAGGTGGGCTATATATAGTGTGGGTGAAGAGACACAAGGAACAGAACACAAGAGATTAGAAAAGGGACCGAAGAAAGAGGTCCATAGTCATTGTTAGGACTAGCGATTTGTGATAGAGCGTTGGCTCTAATAGCTGGTAACACACATCGAGATGTGCTCGAGTGTACAGTGTAGTAATGCTAGAATTAGGGACAGAGAGTCCGTTGTATGCACTTAGGAGTAAGTGGCATTGTTAGAAGAAAGCGTTGTTGTACCTGAACCTGTTGCTGTATATTGCTGACTGAATAAACACTTGAATTATCCAATGACAAGAGTCGATACTTCGTTTTAATTTATCCAGAACCCAGTACGCAACACTTTATTTGTATTTAAAGAAAGATGAAATATGTTTGTTTCTTGAAGTGCAAAGGAAACTTGACACGTTGGTATATTTTAACGACTAAGATTGGTTACAAAAGAGTAACATATCTAGCAGATATATTAGAACAGTGAAATAGACTTAAACTAAAACTTCAGGGAATGGAAACTGATGTTATAGCATTTCAGATTTTTTCGTGGCATTTTTACCCAAGCTGATAAACTGCCGAAGAAAAGTAAGTACTGGAAACATCGCAATGTTTGAGAAACTCTCCTGTGTGATCAATGAATCTGTATGTGAAACACATGAAAATTTGAAGGAGTAGACTACTGGGCATCTCGAATCGTATGAAAACGAACTGCAGCATTACATCCATGAGTTGGAGGAAGAAGAAAGCATATTGCCAAGAAATTCATTCTGTGCTTACATTGATGTCGCAAGCATTCACGATGAAAATACAAGATGCATTGTTGAGTTTGCAGAATAATTCCTTTGCACTTAACTTGTTTAATGAAATGTTGCTAACACAATTTTGGTGTAGTATGTATCATTCATACCCAAATATGACGATGCTTGCCTTTTGAGTTTTAGTTCCATTTGTGTCTACATATCTATGTGAGAGTGGATTTTCAACTCTTTTTTATTTAAAAACAAAATATTGAAATAAATTAAATGTTGAAAATGACATGAGGTTGGCGTTAACAAAAACTCTCCCGAAAATGCGGAAGCTGGTAAATGAACTGCAATTTTAGCTATCATATTAAATAAATTATTAAACATACCTCAAACTAAAATTATGATAGAAAGTAAATGCCCTTTTCAATTATATGGGAGGTCACGGGTCACATGGCTTTTATAAAAAGGGTTCGCCACCCGAAAACGTTTGGGAACCTATGTTCTAGATTCTAGAGAGTATCTATCATTTATTCTACAAAGAATATACAGTGACACAATACCCTTCATTAGTAAGCATGGCATCTTTCTGTCTACAAGAGACGATAGATTTATGTTTATAAATTTCAGCTCTTAGTAATGAGACCAACACTCGAGGGACTGTCTATTTTGAAAGTCTTACACAGGCTCTTTTTCAGCCATTGCATTCATGGGGCACTCCTCGGGTCAAAGAGATACATCCTGTTTGATGTCCCGCCATGTGGATCGATCCTCTGCCAGGTCCTTCCAGTTTGGTATGTCAAAGTTGGCCGACTCTATGTCTTCTTCTGCGTATATCTGTCTGAGACGTGGCCATCCAACTGATCTTTTCCCTGTCGCAAGCTCGCTGTATAGCACGTCCTTGGGTAGGCGACGAGATTGCATTCGCTTGACATGGCCCCTGCCAGCGGAGGCGTCTTTGGATTAATATAGATGGGATGCTGCACATATTTATTTGACACAGGACATCCATGCTGGTCCTTGTGTATTGTCATTTGATGTCAAGAATGCGCTGCAGCAATCTGAGTTGGAAGCCATTGAGCCCTCTTGCGTGCCTGGTTTAGATGGTCCAAGACTCGTATCCAAAGAGTGTGCTCAGTATGCAGGCTTGGTATACCAGCAAACCAGTTCTTGCTGTTTGTGTAGCATCTGACCAGACTCTTTTATTTATTCTAGCCATGAAAGTTGCGACCTTCCCTATCCTATTACTTATATCATCCTCCATTGAGAGGGTACCCGAGATATTTGATCACATGTATGTAAAAATGTTAACAATCTTCAGGTCACAGTGGTCAATGGTGATAATGGCGAATGAGGCAGCATCCTGTGCAATAATGTTGGTTTTCATTAAGCTAATGGTCAGACAAAACTGCTGGCTTGTTGATAATCGTGCTTTCCAACTATACTGAGAAGGGATATATATTGCAGATACTCTTGTCTCCTTTACTCTTGTACAATGTAATGATGTTTGCATCTTTCAACTCTTGTGTTCACAGCTGCTAGTAAGGAGATCGTGCAATGGCCGTAATAAAAATGTTTCTCGCATATGAGAACTTCTAGTTGAAATTCATCATGGTGAGGGGCTTTCCCGCAGGCTAAACCATCGATGGCTCTACATAGCTCATCTATGGTGGGTAGGGTATCAAACTCCTCTATGACCAGCAGGTCTCTAGAATATCGTCCAAGGAAGCGGATGAGACATAGTTTTATTATTGCATACAATACCAACTAGTGTTCAATCAACCGTTTGAGTTTTTTTTTCTCGATCAGTTATAAGTTCCCCTGAATTCGATAACAAGGACGCAGTCTTGGGGGTCAAATAACGTGTTTCTTGTTATATTTTAGTGTATACAGCGTTTGTATTGCCTCTATCAGAACTTGATTGCATGCTTGAGCTTAGATTGAGCTATTATGTGTTAGCTTAGTGGCGAGCTGCCTGCTGAGCATTTTCCTTGGCAATTTTAAGGAATTATAGAGTTGCTGAACAAAGCTTGTCTTTATAAGTTAAGAGAGGCTCTCTTTTTGCATCAGTGAAATTATTCATTTCTTGCCAGTGATCCTCGAATCAATCTGCACATTTGCGTGTTCTTTCTTGCCTAAACCGTTATAGCTGAGAAACTTTTGTCTCTCGCGTTATGTTCAAGCCGTTCAGTAATGCTTTAATGACCTATCTAGTGAAGATAAAGCCTTGATAAAGTAGTATGCCAAACGAGCTGCTACCCGAACAACAGATCCCCCTCTTCACGCAATTGGCGGATCAGATGGATCGACTTCTGTTGATAAGGCTTGGAACAATTTGTGTCGCAGGAGCTGCTGTAATGCAAGTTTATTCCATAAATAGACCACCTTAGGAACTCAATGTCCCAACTTCCTGTCGGGTTTTACTCCCTTTACCCTTCTCATTTGAGTATAACCGCAAGGCAGGGGAGGTTTGGAGTCCTGAGTTTCCCTCGCCATTATGACCTACCGCCCATTGTTAAAGAGTCTCATCTACTCAAAGCTACTGGTTTTGAGGTGCCAGTTAACCGTCTCCTGTTAGTAGAAACATGGTCTACTGGGCTTTTGTGTGAAGCAACGCAAGAAGGCCAGGAATTGGCACTGGCTAATACAGGGAATGTTACATGAAGGTTTATAGTTTTTTTTTAAACTACTACATTCTGTTTGATAAATGTCATATAGAATGGGACTGCAATAAAGCTTTTAAATAAAATACAAAATACACAAACAAATTGTGCAATGAAAACATTAAATTTGAACTTTATTTTTAGACTGACACGATAGTAAACGTTTCGACTAATGGCTTCATCAGTACAACATAAAATACATTCTTACAATACTAACATAAGTAATAATAACATTTTGCTAAATGTCTGCTCAATTTGATCTCGGGAAAAGGGTTATTAAAACATGTTTAGTTTAGTGCGCACCGCGAGACATACTAGCAATCACTAGCACTTACATTTACAGATCGGGAATATATTTTTGTAAAAAGTAAGGTCAATATAATACGCACCCGCACCGCGTGACAGGAAACTATTAAAATGGTTGTTCAATATAAAACGCACCGCGACACTCTAGCACAAAAACTAATTTGCTACAGAGAGATAAATAATGACAATCTAAAAATTCATTAATTTAATTACAGTACATTATTTTGATCTGAAATTTTGATAGATCATTTTTATTGTCGGCACAGTTTTATTTCTCTAGCATACGGTGAATTGGGTTTGAAATTGATCCAACGTTTTTTATGCAGACAAGCAATCAAGGCATCAATAAAGCAGGCGCAAAAAGTTAATATAAATGATTTAAAAATATAGATCCATTTCCGGCATTTTACAGCAACAAGGATGTATTAGTGTTTTTGATAGAATTATCCTTATTTATGTTAAGGGTAATAGAATAATTTGTTGATGATTCAGTTTCATTTACACTTTTACGGCGTTCGGGATGTTTCTGTTGTAATAAAGAGGATTAATCATACCAATCACTTGCACTGGCTAATACAGGGAATGTTACATGAAGTTTTAACAAAAAGAGTTTGAAGAGAGTGGGCAACTTTCACGAAAGTGATGTGTTGTTGTCTCAGATGTTACTTTGAAAAGATGGCACAGAACTTTAGAAGAATAAAGAAACAACATTTATTAAAGATATGCTGTAACTGGTGAAAAGTGACTTTACCCAACAATACGAATTATACGCCCCTGATAAGTGAAAGATGAAAAAAACAAACTTCACTGATTGCAGTGGTAAACTATCATCTTCAATATATGATATTCCATTATGGCAATCACCAATGAATTGCTTCGTGGTGAGAAACATGTCTCAACGATTGACATCATAAGCTACATGCTTATCGCTATTCTCTTTCTATTTACAATTTGTTTTTAACTTGAGCTGTCACACAGCGTTGCCTTATTCTCCAACAGCGTCACCTTTTATTGCTTGCTACTAGACACAAAGGCTAAATCCAATACGTAAATAATTGACACTGCCTTAAAAATCCCCTTTAAAACCATTTGCATACACTTGAAATCTATAGATGTTTTGTTAGAACCCAAGAAAAGGGGAATTTAAAATGTGCATGTTCATTTACATCAGAGAATGTATTTTTCTAATACAAGAGTAGCTACGAAGAACACTTTTATCAGTTTTGTAAAAGTCATAAGTTTAAATGTATAACTTTGATAAAGAAAAAAAATATAACGATTTCTCTCATTAAGTAGATTCATATCAACATGCATTCGCTCTGTTTCAATGACGCAAACTTAAACATTGGCAAAAGGTCTTTCTTTTATTGTGCCTCCAATGGAATTCTCTACCATTACATATTTGCAATATTCCAAGCACTAAGGCCTTCAAGACAGCAATAAAACATATCTTTAAATTAACCTCAAAATTAATTTAACAATCAAACATTTATTTTCATGTTGCATTTAGAATATAAACGTTTTACATTGAATGCATTGATAATTATGAAGGTTACTATTTTTATATAAGGTGCTCAGAGCCCACTTGCCTGTTGCGGTAATGCGCTATATAAATTATAAAATTATTATTTTTATTATTAACTAACTAAACAATGTGTTGTTTTGAGTAGAAGGATTTTTTTTCCGAACATGATAAAAGTCAAATTAATTGACAACTTTATAGATAGTTTGCATTCTATTTATATTTTGTATAATTCTCATTCATATTAGTGCACTAATTTTTGTGAAGCTCTGGTTTCATTCATCTCCAGTATAAAAAAAATAACTCTGGTAAGGCTTGTTTTTGGACGAGTTGTGTAACATTAATGAATAGTTCCTCTTGACGCCCCTTGTGGGCTCAATGTCCGGATTTCTCTATTTGAGTTAAAGCCCTTTCAGCAAATTCTGTTGAATAACAATGTCTGTTGGATTAAAAACATTAGCTGTTGGATTAACGCAAACAGTCTGTTGAATAAACAAACGTAGGCTGATGAAAAAAAAACGAAAGATCAAAAAAATCACGAAGGTTAAGAGCATTTTCAAAAGTAAAATAGAATTTGTTTATCGGCTTCTTCAAGTTAATTTGGAAGGTAAAAAAGTAGCCATGAAGAAAGTAGAATTTAAAAGATTTCTAACAAGAATTAATTAGTCCCTGATGCTGAACTTTGTGGTGCTATTCACCAAGAAGTTCAAAAGTAAAACTAAGCGTCACGAGTGACGATTCCGTTCAGGGGCCGTCCATAAAGTACGTCATGCTCCAGACGGGGGAGTGGGTGTAAGAAAGTTTGACAGTTTGTGACTGTCACATTGTTTTATATCAATTTTTAAAATTATTTTGTTAATCAAAAAACAACATTTTGTTCTAAAGTGTGACGTACATTGGGGCGGGAGGTTGGTGTTCAAGTTTTGTGACAATTTTTTAAAACAGTAAAAAAATACGGTGACGTACTTTACAGACGGCCCCACATTATAACAACAAAATGATTGACGTTATGCTGGTTGCAGAGTTACCTGTACGGCGTAGACGTCAGTTCGGGGGTTAATGATCGACACAAGAATGAATTAAACTTATTACACATGCCTCCTTGAAATTAGGCACAAGTAGGAATTATTTTATGAACCCTAGATTCATAACTATCGTACCAACATTTTGTAATTTTATAATTTGTCTCTTTTAATTAGGCTTTAGCTGATTATCTTTATCAGTTTTTAATAAATAAGAATTCTTTGCTTAATATTGAAAACAAAGCATTTTCTTTAAAAGTAATAATCATACTTTCGGTAATAGCCTTAAATTTTTAAAGAACGTAAAAAACCAAATTTTGACTATAAATCCTTTACGTACGAGACGTAACTAAAAGAATGTTCATTATAATACGCAGCGCAAGACCATCCAAAAATACAAAATTGCAGTTGTGTCGTAAAACATGTTTAATATAATGCGCACCGATCAGGAATATGTTTATAAAAAGTGTGGTCAATAAAATACGCACCTTATTGCGCGACAGGAAAGGTTGTTCAATATAATACGCACCGCGACACTCTATCTCAAAAAATAACATGATACATAGAAATAAATAAAATAATCTAAAAATTCAAAAATTTAATTACGCTACATGCGATCGATCTGAAATTTTGTTACTTCGTTTTTATCGTCGGCACAAAACTGCCTGACAAATTTCAACTCACTAGATTACAAGGAAGTGGGTTAAAAATCGATGAAAATTTTGGCGACAAGCAAGCACGCAAGCAGACACCAAGAGTTAATATAAAGTATTTAAAAACGCTTTATTTGCAAACAAAGAAAATCTAATGGATGTCCACCTTGTAAGAATCTAAATAACTGAACTAAATATGGACTTTTCTCTCAATAGTTTTTGTTTACAAAATAATGGCTGGCTCTTTTAAAAAGAATAATTGTTGTGGTGAAAATGTATCAGCTTGTCAGGGATCAGTTGTTTTAAAGTCAACATAGCTTTGGCACATTTTGTCTGATGTAGCCTAAAGAAATATGTTTAGAATACTTGTAATGATTGCTTGTGGTTTTCGTCTAGTTAATACAAGAAAAAATACTTTCGCTAAAATATCCTTTTTCTGGTTTGAAATCTATGACTTATTTCAGTGACAGAAATGGTTGTGTTTCTTATTGTTTGACTTTCTCATATTGTAGAAGTGCGAATTTTAGAATCTCCACTGGGGAGTGCTCATTTTTAGGAGTGAACAGCTGGGAAACTGAATTTACTATTATTACAGATCTAGATTACATTATTCTTCAAAAATAGCAGAACCAGAAGTAAGTCATGGTAACTGGAAACTAGTTTTCAGGTAAGTATGCAACATTTTCTTATATTATTGTAAATGTTACACGCTGAAAATTTCCTTAAAACTTCAATAATATGTAATTTATCATTGTAACATGATGCTAGAAACGAGTTTACGTTTACTAACACTAAAACATATCCTTAAATAACAATAATAATGTTAACAAACAATAAAATGTGATTTAAAAGATCCATCCACTATCCACATATAAAAATGTCAGTAAAATAGCTGGTCTTTTGACAAGGAACGGGACATGGATATACTCCACAGATTCCCTGTCTTCATTTTTTACACGCTTTGATTGAAAGTGAATGTGGTTTAATGGTAAGGAAATGTGACAGGATATCGACAGGATATTCTTGATAAGACAATTACAGGAACACTTTCAGGAACAAATGATGAGCACGAATAGCAGTAGCATATGCCTAATAAAACCATTTAATCTGTATGGCCGTGTACTTTCTCATCTTAATTTTTTTCACAATTCAAAATTGAAATGGTCGTTGTGCTTCTATTTCAATTTAATATTTGTTTGAATATTAGCTAGAAAGTCATAATAGTGATTGCACTTTAAAAATGTGTGTATCCAAGGCTAATGACGTTTTTAACCACATGTTTCATATAAACGACGGAGTGATGGAGGCCATTTACTCTTCAGCGAATGTCAGTTGTTCTACATTGGTTTTTTTGTTTTTCAGTAGCCGTCACACATTGCTCTCGCCCATATATACCCTAAGATAGACATAAGGATAAAACACTTTTCTTATTCCAAATGCAAGACAAACACATACAAATTATCGTTCTTCCTGTCCGGCATTCGGGCGTCGAATGGTTTCCCTGAAGAAACCAGAAAAACCAACACTTTATCAAAATTTAAAGCAGGAAAAACCATGGATGAGTGTAGGAGGCAATAGTCTTCTGTTTAGAAAGAGTGTCTGTAACAGATAAGATAAGAAGATAAGATAAGAAGATATATTATTATGTCAGTCAGGTATACACTACACTTCAATAAATATTATTAATTGTTTAATTATTACAATGTTTGACTCGATTTCGTTATTGATCAAATTTTAAGCTTAAATATGAAAGAAAATCAACATTTTAACGGAAGTTTTGTTGATGCATTTATATTAACATATAAAAAAAAATAAAGGTGCACTAAAGCACGTGTGATTTCGAAATCCCATTTTCTATTTTGTTTAAGGCTCAAAATTAATTTTATTCTTTATCTCAACATTTATTTATATAAGGCTCACTAAAGGAATTTCATGAACAGAGATGCACAGGAAACGTAGATTGCGTTCGTATCTAGACTTTTTACCGCAACTTCCCTTCGGACAAATTGCGTTTATATATTTGAAATGTCCAGCCTGTCTTTTCGAGCTTTGAAAAGCAACTCCTCCTGAACCATACCAGATAGAGAGTTCGGGTCCTTTGAAAATAAGTTAAGGAGGTTCCAAGGATGTGCATGGGCCAATCAAATTACCGAAAATGTTTACTCGATTTCCTGGAAAATCCTTTAAAAACCAACAAATATCAGTATTTTGTCAAATTCTCGCCAACCATAACCTATCGGGATGAAACAAACGCCAAACGATAGCTAATAATATTTTGAACAATGTTGGAAAAGGAATTTGTGAAAAAGCTCTTTTCACTCGACTCCTGTAATTTTAGCAGCGATTTGTAGATAGCAATTGTTTTTTTTTAAGTTTCAGAATTATTGATTTCAATTGACTTTTAATATAATCTAGAATGATAGTTAATGGGGTTTTCCCGCTTTGTGAATGCTAATGTTAGACTGTTGCGTGGTGCGCATTATATTGACACATTATTGCTGTGACTCTAGAGTGATGACACGTGAATACAAAAAAACGGAAATTCTTTGTTGGAAATTGCGTTAAATACTCATTCGATTTTTTATTACTTGTTTAAACTAAGAAATAAAATAATTACAAAAATAAAATTAAATTAAAAGACAATACATGTAAATCAATTATGATGTCTACATTTTTTGACAATTTTATTTTGTTCTATAGCCATGGTAAAGTAAAGTATGCCAAAACTATGGGAAAAGTATTTCTTTTCTCCAGATGTTTAGCAAATATAAACAAGACATTGTATGATGCAATCACCAACACGTCACTGAGCCATGACCAACCTCTTAGTCCCTTGTACCCAATAGGATGTCTGCGAATGGACACGAATCTGTCATGTGACCACCACTTTCGTAGCAATCTCCTCAACAAATGGAAAAACTTGAACATCACTGAGGTAAGAGTAAGAAAAAAAAATTTTTTTTTAAATACTTTAAAATAAATTAACATAAATATTATGCAATAATAATCAAAAGAAAAAAAACATTGGAAAAATATCTAAACTTGTTATTTCCGTATTTTATAGTAAACGGCCATGAGCTAATCTCCAAGCTGTCAGACAGAAAAAATAAATTTCACCTGAATGAAAATAAGTGTCTGATAAACATAAATAAAGCATATTTCATTATGTTATCAAGATTTTGGCAAGTAAATGAGACTTAAATGTAGCTCCTTATCCATTTCTAGGTCAAGTTTAAAATGTTTAAAGATGGCGTCCTTCAGAAATTCCTTCTATTTAACGGTACCTCATCGACATACCTCAGTTGGTTCTCGTCTGCTAAACTAAACACATATTCTGTAGGCCTGAGACTAATCTCTTAAGGCCTTGGCTAGAACCTGGGCAATCTGCTCCATCTGCTGAGCATTGCCATACAACATTGTCTTCACATGGGACTCGCCCGCCTCCCTCACCCCCCGGCTATATCAAGCGCCGGGCAAGACGTCACCAGGTGTACGACTGTCTCAGGGGCTTGGCTGCAATGACGGCAGTTCGAGTCCCTGTTGTGGTCTAGCCTGTGAAAGTAAGAGTTGGTTGGGCAATGTTCTGTTCTCATCTGAGTTACCAAACCCTGGTGTTTGCGACTCAGGTTCCACCACTGGTCTGAACGGCTTGGCCTGGGCATGTTAGCGAATACCCCTCTGGCTGTTGTGTTGTCAGCCCACTCCTGGTACCACTTACTCCGAAAGTGGTCCTTTAGCCAGGTTTTTGCCCCGAGGTAGGTGACTGGGGTCTCTGGTTGGGGCAGTGCTGCACCTGCTTTGGCTTTTTCTCGTCTGCTAAATTACTCAAAAGTTCATGGGGTGACCTGAGAGGCTCGTCTACTGTCCCTTTCAGCATCGACGGCTACAAGGATGGTAATTCCATACGTCGATTCTGCGTAGAGAAAACTCACCCAGGATATGACGTGGACACTGGTTGGGTCGTGTGTGTTGACAAGATTACAGACTGGTGTCCCTGTGGTATGAAAGTGAGCACCTACCCCAGACTGTTGTACTCCCCTACAAGCACCATGGGCTTAAACAAAGATATGATTGTGGCAGAAGTCATTGCTATACTTATCAAATTGTAAACAATCAGCAAATTAATTAAGTTCTTGGTATTATTTATTAAATTAATAAATTAGTACGCCATAAGCGTCATTTAACACTAAATGGGTGTAAAGGACTACTTTTTTGTTTTTTAACAGTAATGGAATGTAATCAATGATCGTCAATAAATCTTTTCAAATAGTTTAGATATAAATGAATGTAAGACGTTTTATGACTTAATAAACAATTTATTATCCGATCGGCATAAATATTTTGGAGGTTGTTGAGTTTACTGCCTTTAAGGACAGTGACACATTATTTAGGCCGCGTGCCCAAAGGGTCGTTTTTTCCCCTTATATGAGCTTTTTAAAACTTTTTTTAACATGAGCTACTGGGTAAGTGGAATGATCTTGATTAAACTTGGTTCATAAGTACTTAATGGGCCCATATTAAGTAAGATACTGTAGGCACTAGGGCACTAAATGCATATTGCCCATTCCTTTTGAGCCTTTTCGAAAAAAAAATTAATAAATATTTTCTTAAATTTAAATAGAATTTGATTTGATCGATTAAAATTATATTTAAATTTAAGAAAATATTTATTAATTTTTTTTTGAAAATGAAAATTGATTTGATCGATTAAATTTTTCATTGATTAAAATTTTAATGCTTAATTAATCGTGAATTTTAACAGCCCTAACATATATATATTAAAGATGTTAAAAATTAATTCAAATTTAATGGTTAACTTTTGAAAATTAACGATTAATTAATCGTTAATTTAGATCAATCCAAAAATAGAAATTTGTGGTGTCATAAGTAACATTTATTAAACGTACTTGTCGAAAATCGAATTAACACTGGAATGTCTTCTTTATATGACATCTTTTAACAAGCAACGCAAACAGACAATTGTATTGACATTACTTTGGTTCAAGTGATGAGCGGGTCTTATTGACAATATAACCAGGCGAGCTAAATGATCGTTCACATAGCTTTAGATTGTCTCAGCTGAAGTTTCTGATACTGTAGTGGATGTTGGTTTGCAGGTGATATGCAAGTGAAGTGTTAGAACTAAGGTAGCAAAGTTCCCTTTGAGCCACGTAGCTTCGCAGATATTTGACCGATGCCACGCAGGAGTTTAGAATCACCGCACAGCAAATTTTGTATAATTTTGCACAAAAAGGGACGCTGTTAACTTTGCAAATGAGTTTTTTAAACTTTGCACACGGACCAACGAATTTTAGACTTAGAGGGAACATTGAATGGTAGGCAAACGATTTCTCTCAAACGACACAACAACCTTTATCAACATTTTGAACATTCACATCAGTCAATAGTTTAAAACCAAAATGTTCGTGTAATCGACCGGAAGTTCGTTATCGGCCGAAATATTTAACTTTTTTGACTTCCAATACATTTATTAGTGGTGGGTTGATTAATCGTTTAAAAAATATTCGTTAAAGATTTTAACGATTAAACGAGAAATTAATCGTTAATTTCCGCAGCCCCTTCTATATATATATATATATATATATATATATATATATATATATATATATACTATACACAGTGCTTTTTGTGATGGTACGCACCGGTACTGCGTACTGGCACCTTTTTCAATGTGGTAAAAAATTATTATTTTTCTTGTATTTTAATTATTTTATACAATAAAATTGTTTTAGACATTTACTATCTTTCAGTTGTGAATTAGCTTGCATCGAGGTGCGAACTGGTAGTTAAATGATAGGCAATCCATCACTGAGTACCGGCACCTATTTTTTTACAAAAAAGCACTGTATATATATCTATATATATATTATTTTTTTGTAACAGTGAGTAGTTTTAAATTCTATTAATTTAAAAAAAAATAACGTATATGTATTTACATAATTTTGCATAATAAAGAAGTTCCAAAATAGCTTTAACGTGTATATATATTTTTTTTCCTTAACTGCAATCTTTGTTCCATGACGCCTATCATCTCATGTATATGTAATGACTGTGTAGATCCATTTTGAAAACAAGTCTGACAACATGTCTTTATTCATTATCCTGTTAACCTGAAGTATAAATGACGCTTTCAAGTGCTATGTTTAAGAGAATACTGTAAATGGTTAAAAAAGAATCCTATATGTTTACAGATAAAGAACTTTGGATGAATAAAAGATTAAACCTGTTTTAAAAAGTTGAATGGCTTAGAATTAAAAGAGAAAGAAGGAATAATCGTTTGATCTGAAAGCCACGATGACCATATAGGCGTGCGTTTGTTTTGTTCCATTCTAACTTGAATATTTTAACAAGCAGAACTATATCAACAAGCTCAAGGGATTTCTCTAAGTCTTATCAGATTAATGTTTTTGTCCTAGCAGTAATAATTCAACTTTTAGCGTGCACAATAAAACGAAAACATTTCATCACTAAAAGAGTGGTGCAGAGTATTATCGAATACATGACATAATTCTTTTTTTAGCTTTAAAAAACTTTCTAAAAAATATGGAAAACAAATTGGAATTCAGAAAAATTCTGTTTTTCTTTTAGTGAAATTAATTAGTTTCTTTAAAAAAGATATTAATACTATTAACGGTTATTTACTTTTGCTCTCATTATAGAATACTGCAACTATATCAAATGATTTGAGGGTTACGATTATTGAAATAATGGGTTTAGTTGTGTAATATAAAACATTTGAATGTCTGTAGGTCATTTCTTTTTTGTTTATGTTCCGCTCTAGAATACATTTTTATTTATTTATTTTCTTTAAAAAATTATTTTATTTTTTTCTTTCCATTCAAATGAGATATATTGGCATCAGTGTTTAACTAAGCTTAAACGTTTCCCAGCAGTCATGCAGACCGACGAACGCGTGAGTTTAATTAAGGCGTGGAAAACAGTTATCTTTAATAGAACTGCAGGTTGGACTTCGAGAAGCCATAAGAAACTCAGAATGACCACAATGTAAAAACCGCTTATGTCGAAGATATCAGCAGAGTCGGCGTTAGGTACACGCGGGGCCTGGTGCAACAATGAGCCTGCAGGGGCCAAAGTACTGGTAACGATCGTGAACTACCAATTTGCCAAATGCCAAAAAGGTCATAATATCTTGATTAGATCAATTCTTGCGCAAGCTCAGTAGTGCAATATCTTCCGGCTCTTTTGTTACTAAAATATATTTATGTTCGAGTTTTATGAACAATGGTTACTTTTCGAAAAATACCGTAACGACTTACGTTAAAGTTAAAATACAATTTATTATACAAGACACTATTTCAAATGCATGTTTCTAATCGCAAGTGCATTGTGTACATGACTACATGAAGTGTACTTTGACATGCAGGATGACATTCTCATATATCTTGGTACATCACATCAGCGAATCACTTTATAATTTACATACTCTAATTAGTGAATATAACTTGGACAAAATATTCTCAAGTGCGGGGCCTGTGGCTGTTTCAATGGTGGCAGATCAATAACATCAGTTGAATGATTTATTGGAAGCCACTAACAGTAAAATAAACATCTTAATTATCAGCTGATACCAGTTTTTTAAAAATATGAAGTAATTTTTCTTCAAGTTAATATTATATTTATTTTTTTATTTATTTTTTGTTTTGTCATAATCAACTCTAGTATAATAAGAAAACTTCATAAACTCATCCTTTGATGTGAAGAGATTTCAGTAAATTAATGTTAATAATAATATAATTTTGAGCTAAATTATTTTTTTTTACTTATCTAGGTTTTCTTTATTATGGTATTATTTTGGTTGGTGTTATGGAAGGCTTATGACTAATTTTTTTTTAATTATTCGATATTTTTAACACGTTTTCAATTTTCGACAAGCATTTCTATAATTGTTTTTGTTTTTTATGAGTAAAAAGGAAAAGCTTATTATTCTCAGTATATAAAGTTAATAGCACTTAAAAATAATATAAAAACAAATTGAATAATAAAATAAATTATTTGAACGCTTCTCATGAAATAAATTATTATAAACTCAATACAGTATTCCCTCAAATATCACGGTAGGGTACGGACAGAGAACACCCGTGATATTAGAAAATCCGTGAAGTAGGACAAAACCATTATGTTTACCTGATTTATTTGTTTCTAGGCTGTTTAAAACCATCCCTGTAATCTTTATAACCCACCATTTGTTATATTAACAATAATAGAAAGATTGTAACACTTGTTACGATGTACATTACACTCCAGTACTGTACATAAATACACATGTAACACTACAGAATTAAGCAAGTACGACCATGCAACAAGTTAGTTACTGTTGCAATACATGTACAATACATATATGCATATGAAAAATCGATTTCTAAAATATATATGGTTGAAATCCACGACGTTAATACAATTTTAAAACCCGTGAAGTAGCGAATCCGCGATAATCGAACCGCGAAGTAGTGAGGGGTTACTGTATTTGAAACATTTCATCACTCATTTTTTTCCTTGATGTTCACATCCTAGCTCTAAACATTACTTCTGTGAGATATTGTTACTAGAAATTAAATCAAATTTCATTGATAAATTGACCCAAAAAAAGTCCTCTTTAACATATCTGTATGAACTTTTTTTTCATCAAAAACATATTAGTACACAGTTTAACAATCTTCATATATATACATATATTGTTTTTTTTATTCATTTTTTTTAAAATACATTTTTAGAAATACATGAGAGTAAATACTGTGAGCTATTTTTGTGAGTTTTTATAGAAATAAAACGTATTATTTTAAATTTTGTCAATTAAGTTGTATAACAGCCGAAGAGAGATTTTATATTTTTTAAAAATGTTTTTGACTATAAATCATTTATATACGAGCCACAAAAAAAAATGTTCATAATGTTCATCGAACGACAATCCAAAATCCAAAATGTTAGTTATGTCTCAAATATATAAAGGATTTATAGCCCAAAAAAAACTTCTAAGGTCTGCCTGCTAAATTTCAGCTAGATTTGATCACGGGAAAAGTGTTATAAAAACATGTTTACATAGTGCGCACCACGGGACAGATTAGCAATTAATAGCATTTACATTTACAGGTTGGGAATAAATTTTAAAAAGGTATCGTCAAAATAATAAGCACAGCACAGTGCAACAGGAAAGTATTAAAAGTTCGTTAAATATAATACGCACCGCGATTCTAGCACAAAATATAACATGATACATATAGATAAATATATATCATCTAAAAATTCAATAATTTAATTCCAGTACATTCGATCGATCTAAAATTTCGACACATCATTCTTATCAACGGCACAAGTCTGCCTGTAAAATTTCAGCTCGCTAGCTTACGAGGAAGTGGGTTAAAAATCAATCCAAAGTTTTTTCGGCATTCAAGCAAGAAGGGCATCAAGCAGACTCCACGAGTTAATATAAAGGATTTATAAAAACATAACTGTAACAATGTACCCTATTTTGTCATAAACTTAGTCGTACGCCCTTTCCTTTCTGTCTCTGGGGAACATTGTTTTTATGTTATGAATCTGCAATGACAGTTTAGGTTTATTTTCAAAGAACGTTTGTTTGTTCGACAATATTTCATTACGAATCTTTATATGCAGTTTAAATGTAAAATTAACTTTTAAGAATAAAGGTCATGAGAATATTCTGGAGGTCTCGACCTTATAAGAAATATAAAAAAATTGAGATTATGCAAGTTTACAATGGTTTTCATTAGTTGGATAGCTTTAAGTGAGAGGGTGTGGAAGGCAGTATCTCTTGTTTACCCAGCTACAAAGACAAAATGTGTGTACATTTGTTTTCGTCGATCCTACCTTACAAGTGTTAGAAGCACACACGCTTTCAGCACGATCCAGTGTATTGTTTTCCCTTGCGATTGTTGTTTTAGTATTGTCTCTCAATTTACCGTTATTATTTAATTGTTTAATTAAAAAAAAACAAGTTTCCTGAAGAAAAGGTTTCCGCTGAGTAACTTTTTATTCAATAGCTTAAGTCTTTTGTTTGCTTCCAAGCGGTCTGGTGAGTGAACGACATTAGACAAAATACGTGCAAATGGCATTAGGTTATGTTTCTTTTTATATCGTTTTAGTTCTACATGTATCTAATACAATATTTATCATCAGTATCTTTATCGTGACCGCTGTGATCATCGGGGGAAGCACATGGACACATGAACACGCAGCTATCTCCACATTCGCCTATCTTGAGCGGCGGCCAGTAATTCATTCAACCTCAGCCCTGTCCAGTCTTTTATGTTGTCAAGCACTAATTTTCTGCTGTCGACATTTTCGCCGGCTACCTTCTCAATCGCCTTGAAGAATGATTTTTGTCAGGTTGTCATGTCGCAGCACATGACTGAACCATGCCAGCTTGCGTCTCTTATTGTCGATATGATGGTTTATTGACGGCCCGCAACGGTGGTTATTCTGCCCCAGACATATTCATTTGTCTTGTGTTCTAGATGAGAGATCTGGATAATTTTCTCCTGCATTTGTTTTTAAATGCCTGCTGTTTGCTTACAGTTGTTGCCATTAGAGTCAAGTCTCATATTCATAAAGGACAATAGTTTTAACGAGAGCTCTGTGTAGCCTGACCTTTGTTGGAAAGCTAATGTTTTGCTGATCCATATTCTGATTAATTTCGTAATTGCTGCCATTGGCCACCCAATTGTAGCTCGAATTTTGTTTTCATAGTTATCATCTCTAAGATAATAATGTTTTAATTAATATTTTTATTATTTTAAAATATAGACAACTTATTTAACACTTTAAATATTTCAATGCATTTTCAAATTAACATTATTTTATCTTGATTGTATACTTCTATCATGCAGTATGTACTTACGGTTTTCCGCTACGTTTGCGTCTGTTTCATGTTTTCAAACTGGAGAGTACTAGCTACACAACAGGACAAAGGAATTTATTTTCAGTTTCTTACGGAAAGATTTCTGTCATTGAAAGATGCAATTTCCAGCTTGACCTTAATGTCTTATTCCATTGATAGGAACGGATGTGTTTCTTATTGTCTCACTAACCCGACTTGTAAAAGTGCCAACTTTAGAATCTCAACTGGGGAGTGTTCATTGTTTGGATTGAACAGCTGGGAAAATGAGTTCAATATAGTATCAGATAACGATGGTATAATTATTCAAAAAGTTAAAGATCAAGTAGTAACCCATGGAGAATGGACAATGGTTTTCAGGTTAAAATTAATTAAATTTAAAGTTTCTTTTTACATTTCAGTTTTATTTTGTATATTTATGAGAATTTAACATCTAAGAAAAGTAAAAGTTTAATTAAATGAGTTTTGAAAGACATTTCATGAATACGGATACATTTTTCTGAAATAACATCAACCCATTGTTATCTTATCCAACTCTCAGGGGCTTAGCAAACATTGGTCAATCTGTGTATGACGCCTACACTAACACATCACTGAGCCATGATCAACCTCTAAGTCCCTTTTACCCAATAGGATGTCTGCGATTGGACACAAACCTCTCATGTGACCACCATTTCCGTAGCAAACTCCTCAATAACTGGTCAAACCTGAAAATCACTCAGGTATGGAAACATAAAATATAAATCAATATGTGTTCCTTTAATGTATTATAATAAAAATAATTATTTCATAATTTTTATAACGCAGTAGCCCAGCAAGCAGCTAGGCTAACAGCACTCCACATACATTTAAAAATAGTACGATACATACATTTATCTGAGCATTCTATTTATAACATTCATATCCTAATTGCAAAATTACACAAATAATATCCTATATAATAAAAGGCAAGTTTCTGTCCCGTCATCTATAGCGATTGGCCCCTCAAACACATCTGACTCCTACAGCCAATCATATTGAACACGTTTACGTTCAAAACGAGTTTATTTTGGTGCAGTATTTCTTCCAAGACTTTATTTTGAGTTATGCGCTTTGGGATTTATAGTAAAAAGCTCTGTTTTTACGAGTTATTTATTTTAACTATAATGATTAGTATTTTTGACGCGATGCACATGTAATGCCTGTCGAGACGGCTGTTGGAGGGGAGTTACAACATAGCAACGAACGGTGGCGGAAGGTCCTTGGACGGGCTTTGTTGCTCGTTATGACATGATGTAGTATTTCTGATAGGTGATTTTTATGTTTAAAGAATGTATACAATCAGACAACGTTGGCTACAGCTTATAAATGTAGAAATTTATTTCTGTTTTTTTTGCTCTGTGCTATGTGTTATGAAGTAGGGCATACAGATAGGATTGAAGGAAAAATTGCATTCCCAATGTGCTGTTTTAGTTATTTTTTAAATTCATTTATTTATAACTATCAAAATACCCGCGATACAGCGGAACATTAGAATTTTAATTAGTGTTGAGAGCCCACATACAAATTTTTTGGAATATGGGTCAATATGTACAAATATAAGGGTCATTTTTTGCCTTTTGCTTTTCCATGAGTTTGACCACGTTTAGACGGTGAAGTTAATATAAGGGATTTAAAAATTGTGTGTTTTTCTTTTGTGTTTTCTCAATAAAATTTGAACATTTTTTGTCCACGTTTTGTTAAAATTAAGTTAGGAAAAAATTGTTTGATGTAAGTAACTTATAAAGAGAGCAAAATTTTAAACTCTTTAAAAAAAATAATCATACATTTATAAATGACACTAACGTTTTTTTCTTCTCAAAATTTACAAACTAATATATAATTTTATTTCAATATTCTTTTAAAAAATGATCTTACATTATTGACAATAAATACATTTAATACCTATGATAACACAGTAGTTTCAGCATGATTCTATGTAAATAATGATCATTAAAAGGTATTTTGCTTATTTTCAATTTATAGATCAAGTTTTCGATGTATCAAGATGGTGTCTTAAAAAAGTTTCTTCTCTTCAACGGTACCTCATCGACATCATTCAGCTGGTTCTCGTCGGCTAACTTTATGAATAGCTCATGGCTTGACCTCTCGAGGTCACCTATTACCTACTTTAGTATTTTTGGCTTTGAGCACCCTAGCTGCAAACGCCGGTTCTACGTTGAATATGCCAATCCTGATTGCACCCACGACAGAGGTTGGTTCGTCTGTGTTGACCAGGGCTACGACTGGTGTCCATGGGGAATGACAGTGTCAACATTTCCACGATTTTTTTATTCGTCCACAAATACTTTGGCCTACAATAGTGCAATGATGTTAGCTGATGTCATCGCAATTTTCATTAAATTTTGATTTTCAAAGAACATACAAACAAAAACATTAAAATTTTAAGGGATTGCATTAATTATTTGCATATTGTCTCTTGTTGACCTGACATTGCGAAGTTGTTTTTAGTAATCTTGTTTAATTTTCTCTTTCAGATGATTGGATTTATATCCAATTTTGTCTATGCAAACCACAGCTATTAAGTGTAGTTTTTCTAGTTCGATTTCAAACTTTGCTTTGAGATTTACATTGTTTATCTCAAATTGTAAGAAATCTACTGAAAGCTATTTTTTTATTTTACAGTTACAGCCATTTGTTTTGTTTTTGTATTTGTGAAAATTACATTAAATTTTAACAAAATCAAAATGTGCCAGTGAAAAAATATTACATTTAATATATAAAGTATAAACCAAATTGCGGATAGATAATACGAACTTTCGGTGCACTTCATTCGAATGTTCTTAATATTGATAATGTTAACTTCTCAATTTTTATACATTTTATGAGACTGTCGCCGTTCTTCATGATAAGAAATTATGAATGTCTTCTTCGTTTTTGTGTTCCTTGTATTGATATCCGTCATTAATACTGATATAAGAAACATAACATACATTGTTTCTTCTATGACATAGATTTTTTTTAAATGCATTAATTATGTTTTTAAATGTTATATTAAAAAAAAACACTATAAAGAAGAAAGAAAAAAAAATGTAACCAATATTTTACAAATTAAATGTAGTAAAATAAAAATACATTAACATGTATCGAAGAAAATTATTTCCGATAATCAGTTTGAAATTGTGACTATTGAGTTATGAAATACGTTTGACGCCAACGTTTGCTAGTAACTCAAGGATCAAGATGAATGAAAAACAATGATGGCATTCGTATTATCGTCGTGCTGTAAAACTTGTAAATTAGAGTAGGGCAATTTATTTGATATGTTTACTTCCATTCTAAACCAGCCATCTTCTTTTTAAAGTAAAAACCTTTTTTCTTTTGTTTGTTGTTTGTCATTGTTTGTTGATACTATAATAGTTAGTCCTTAAAGAAGTGACCTGAAACACTTAGATAACATAAGCAGGGCTACAATAAAATATAATTAATTACCAGTTCTTTGATTCACGTCCTTGATACAAAGTCTAGCCAAGGAACAATGTTTATTACGAATATGGAAAAGGAGAATATTTACCTGTTTATAGTATCTTATCTTATCTGTTTCAGACGCTCCTTCTATACAGAAGATTATTGCGTCCTACGCTTATCTATGGTTTCATTTCTATTTCATCGGTGCCAGGCGTGTTTCGGTCATTTGTCAAATATACTTTCTTATTTCAGGACATATATTCAAAGACATAAAAGTATACATTTATAAATTACTTTGCGTTTTTGTGATAGTAAATTTAACTGTATAAATTAAAAATTGTAAGAAGGTATGAGGATGAATTCCTTTAATAACACTATGTCTTTATTAAACACCGATTTGTTTGTGAGCAATTATCAATAGTTTCCAGATTAATATGTTTATTTGCAATATTAAAAACTGAAAGCTGATATCTCATGGTATCCACATTTTAAAAAAAACTTGTCTAACAAATAAAGCAAACTTTTAAAACATAAATTTCCTCTTAACATATCAGTCGACAAAATCTAAGTTTCCACAAGCAATGGTCCATCTTATTCATGACGCCAGGCTCTCACTGTGAACTTGTTGCCAATGTTATTTCATAGTTAATCTAACTAATGGTAGATAACTCCATTTCGAGTATGTTATTATGTTAAAAGAAGAGATGTGGGAGGGACGTCTTTGATTCTTTGGTGTACGGCGAAGTGAGTGATGCTACATAAACATGAACGCCAACCTTATTATTTGTCTTCTAGCTAGGGGACAGCCGGGTATTTGAAATGCCGGATATCCGGATCGGATATCGCGATTTTTGCCACTATCCGGATTTGGCAAATACTTATGGCAGATCCGGATAGTATCCGGATATTATTGTAGTAAAGAATGTATGAATTATAAATTAAATTAATATTAAGGAGTTTATAAACAAATATATAAAAAGTAAAAAACAATAATCAGAAAGCAGTACATTTAACAAGGAGGGTTAGTGAGACAGCACCCAGCACAGCAGTGAAGATAAATGATGATAAAGGTTCTGGCTTGTCGCCGAACAAACTTCGGATGTTATTGTTCTTGAAAAAGAATTCGGGTATGACAAACACTTAATTTTTCGAAACTTGAAGAAACAAACTATAAACTTAAAGGTAACAAGTACTGTATTTTATTTACTCATGTCATTAAATTATGTTCATTGTTAGAGCTGATATATTAATTTTATGTTTTAAAAATATTAATTTTTTGTTAAAAAAATAATAATTTTAATTTTTAATTATTACTTTCTACTATACACTTTAAAGTTAAACAGGAGCCTTGGAAACTGGGAAAGAATGAGTGTTGGCTTTCGTTTTTAACTTCTTTGTCAATGACTAGTACGTTGACGGTAGTCAATTATTCAATACTTTTAATTCAGTATTTACATGTAAACATTTTACTTATATGATATAAGTTATATCATTGTAATACTTTTATATTATTTGTTTGTTTTTTGTTTTTTTTCAGTATAACTTTAAATGACAGTTGCAATTGTGATTTGATTTGCGAACTACACACTCAATACAACACTGTTCGCTACTACAAAGTTCGTTGAACTTCGTTCAAGTTCGTTCATTCAAGTTCGTTCATTCAATTCATTGTACAATGTTCATCGTCGACGTTGACAGTGGCACAAACCGTCATTTTCGATAGCAGTTACTATCCATTTGTTGGATAATAAATATTTTAATAAATAGTATTAAATACTAGATATAAAGTAGTAAAGTACACCCTCTTAGCTTTTACACGTACATATTGAGATATCCGGATCCGGCATCCGGATTCGGCAAATATTAGGGCCAAACTATCCGGATCCGGCAAATAGTAAAAAATCCTATCCGGCTCTTCCATAGTTAGAAAACGTAAACTCGTTTCTAGCATCATTTTACAATGATAAATTACAAATTATTGAAGTTTAAGGCTGTTCCGTACTTCTAACCCATTTTTAAAGATATTTTACGTATTTTTTCTTATTTCACAGATTCTATATATATAATTCACTTAAGAGGGCATGTGCAAATGAGCATGACGAATGACCCCCGCTGGGGTCGAAAGATCACAGAGGGCAAGCCGTGTAGGATGAAAAGAAAAACAAAGTTGGGGTCGGGGGTGGTGGCAACATTGTTTCTTGCGTTCATTGGCATTGTTCCTTCACAGAATAACATATGATTCGTGGTGTTGTTGTTATCAATTACAGCTTGCACGCGGAAAGTCCTGGGTTCAAGCCCCAGAGGGAACAATTTTTAAAAAACAAAATTAAATGTTTTTTCTGGAAATTCTTTTCCTCATTTTATGTGCACATGACTAGGCCTCGCTAGGGTCGATAAATCACAGTTTATGGTTGGAAAGGGATTGTAGTAAAGGGTGGGCGGCAGGTAACAACAACCACTGTGATCATGACTAACCTTCGCTCGCGTCGACAGATCACAGTTTATGGTTGGCAAGAGGTGGTAGTAAAGAGTGCGGGAGGGGGCAAATAACAACAACCCCGGCGCACATTTCTCCACGTTTACTCACATTTTTTGCCATTACTTCGTGGTGCTGTTTGTGTCCGTTCTCTCACCCACTCCCCCACCCCCGCTCTTTGCACTATCTATGATGAGCAAGTCTGCGGCGTATGCTACGCCGCGAGTCATATCTTGTGTATCGATATTCCTCTTCATTCTTAAGTACGTAATGAGTGGCACATTTTTTGTGTGAAGAAGATTTGGTATACAGTAACAGCGTGATAAATAAAAAGAATCGTATAGCACTAATAAAAACACTTGTTACTAGTCTAGATTACAATCACTAAATGCGGCTTTTGGCACTCTATTTTGGTATTTCATAAATCATTCAAATCAAATGTTGTCAGTTCAGGTAAAGTGTCTTGTTTTTATACTGTACTTTTTTAAAGTATTGTTTTTCTAGGAGTGGCAGCTTCAGCAATTAAATATGATAACGCACCAATTATTGTCTTTATTAATTATTGTCCCTAAAAATTTTGTCAGAGGTATAATGCTGTCAGTATCAAATGACTATAGCTTCAGGAAGCGCTGTAAATATTAACATTCGCAACTATGTATGTTTTAAGAGCTAATTTTTACATTATCAGCCATAAAGTAATGCATCTTTCTTTTAATTACGGAAAAGAAAAAAAGACCATTCTGCTCTTATATATATATTTTTAATTAATTACAGAACTTTGCAAAAAATAAAATTTTCACTACCTACTTTTTAAAAAAAATCTTTTTTTGACGTTGTTTTTTTTAATATTTATTTTGAAATTTGATCGCTGCAAGCTACGTGAAAGTTATTTCCCTTTTCAAAATGTTTGTAAGGGAAATATTATCAGAGAGTATGTATGACGTAAATGTAGATCAGGGGACGACGAATAAGGTTAAATTATCACATTTGGGTTAATAAGTGAATTCTTTGGGGTTAATGCAGACTCATTGGGGAAATATAAGAAAAATATCCGTGAAATTTATCATGTGTACTGTGTACGCTTGGAACATAAGCCAAGTATTGAACCGGTTTCTTCAAGAAAACGCATATTTAAATTCGATTCTACGTACTATAAAAAGACAGCAAACTCCTCTCTGCTTTCATTTATATTGACATCAATAAAAAATAATAAGCTTCATACACATGACTTCAGTGTATCGAATATACTCGCTGTGACATTTAAAATTAATGCCTCAAAAACTGTTAACATGAAGCCAATTTAATACCATACTATGTCGTTGATTGTCAAATTAATGCTACTATTTTTAATACAAGGTTTTCAAACAATTGAATATGAAATGGTTTGTGCTCCTCTCGAATGTTGATGTAAAAGAATAGATATATCCATTGATTTATTGATTATTTTTATTCGGTTATATTAAAACGGGAAGACTGTATTGTTGTGCAATATAGGTATACATTTGTTTCGGTTTGTTCCATTGTAACTTGCATATGTTACAAGACAAATGTTTCAAAAACTTCAAGGAATTTGTTCTTATCCGACTGTATCCATCAATATTTTTGTATTGATTTCTTCCTAGCAGTAATAATTTAACTGGTAGCGTCTTAAACAATTTTCTCTCTCAACAAGAGATTACTAAAGCGTAGCATAGTATACAATGGCATACATCTTTTGTTAGTTTTAATGCGTTTTAAAATTAATCAACTTTAAAACTTGCGTACAACTATTTCATTCATAATCTGTTAAGTTTCAGCCAAAAACGTTCTCAATTGTTCATGTCCGAAACACACATTTTATGTCTAGTATAAAATAGAGCCAAGCACTGAGAACATTTTGTCTGAAAAGAGAAATCACCAAATGGAACATTTCAACTAACTATACTTAACAGAGCTTATGAAGTAAATGTGTTCATTCCTACTTATAATTCTATCATGCAGTATACCCACACGTTTACTGGTTATGCTTATTTGTTTTTGGTCTTTTCAAATTGGAGTATTCTAGCAATACAACAAGACCAAGGAATTTATTTTAAGTTTATTTCGGGAAAATTTCTTTTATTCAAAGAGTTATTTTATAGTTCGAAATTAATGTCTTACTCCAGTGATAGGAACGGATGTGTTTCTTATTGTCTCACTAACCCGACTTGTAAAAGTGCCAACTTTAGAAACTCAACTGGGGAGTGTTCATTGTTTAGATTGAACAGCTGGGAAAATGAGTTCAATATTGTATCAGATAACGATGGTATCATAATTCAAAAAATTAAAGAGCCAGTAGTCACCCATGGAGAATGGACAATGGTTTTCAGGTTAAATTTAATTTACTGTTCCTGTTCTCGTAGTATAGATATTTTATCTTTCATATTAAAATAACATCAAAGTATATGGAAAATTCTAATTAAATTCGTTTTTCCAAAAATCAATTACTGTTAGAAGTATCGATAACGTAACAGACATAAGATTAACCAATTATTATATTATCCAATATATCAGGGGTGTGGCAAATATTGGCAAATCTGTGTTTGACGCCTTCACTAAAACGTCACTGAGTCATGACCTGCCTCTAAGTCCATTGTACCCTATAGGATGTCTGCGATTAGATACGAATATATCATGTGACCATCACTTTCGCAGCAAACTGCTCAATAACTGGGAGCAACTGAACATCACTGAGGTATTGTAACTCAAACCACAAATCTATTAATTGTTTATATAATCCATTATAATTTCGTTATATGGTTTACACATGTCGTCGCGCGGCATGAGCGCTCGGTTGGCGTACTGAGAGTTACGGGTTAGAATCTCTGTGAAGGCGGGGATTTGTTCCGTGGTCTAAGGGTGGCCATGAGTCCACCCAGCTCCAAATGGGTACCTTAGACTAGTAAGGAAAACAGCGACGTATGAGTGTTGTGCCTCTCAATTCCCTTGGACCTTGGCCTTTGAACGCTGCGCCCCTTGCCAACAGACCGGCTTTTTCTGTGCATTCTTATGAGTATCTAGGTTGCAAATACTGGCAATGATCGTTTCAAACATAATAATAATTGATAATTTAATAATAATAAAATCATATGACATATATGTCTGATATGATTTTTACTTTTTTTTATAACTATTGCTATTATATTTTTTATTGAATATTTTGTTTTTTTAAATCCAATATAATCAATGGTTTCAATTCTAATGTAATGACAATTACGGAACATCAGTCATTTTTAAAAGTTTGTGATTTATATATGAAAAACTTGTTTCATAAGCTATTCTTTGTAAATAAAAATTCAAAATAAAACAAACCTAGTTTTTGACTATAAATCCCTTATATATGAGACATAACTAAAAGTATTGATTATGTCAAACGCGACAAACATTTACAGACTGAATCCGTCTTAACTCCCCTTTGCCTTATAATCGGGGGGAGGGGTGTGGGAGAGGGGTAAGGTCTGGTCACCGATTGCTGGACCGAGCTCAGTGTGACACGTGAAATGTAAACAAAAGCACGCCGGTACATCGCGTCAACGCCAACGCACGAACTGAATTGTCACGTGAAAAAAAACAATAACAAACTGTGAAATTGAATTACTTTCCTCGTATAAAGATAAAACTAAAAGTGCATTAATTTAATTACGGTACGTTCGATCAATCTGACATTTTGATACGATGCATTGTTAGGTGACACGAGACTATGTGCACAATTTCAGCTCGATAGCAGCACGGAAAGTAGGTCATTGTTGACTTTTGTTTTTCCGCCTGCCCGACCAAGACAGAGACGGCGGTGAAGTTAATATAAGGGATTTAAAAATATATAAAATGACAACCATTTTTAATGTTTTAATTTCTAGGTAAAGTTTTCCCTGTTTAAAGATGGCGTCCTAAAAAAGTTTCTTCTCTTCAATGGATCATCATCTACTTCGCTTAGCTGGTTCTCGCCTGCTAACCTTATCAACAGCTCGTGAAGTGACCTCTCGAGTTCACTTGCTGCCTACTTTAGTGTTAGAGGCTTTGATCTTGTAGGCTGCCTTCGCCGTTTCTACATTCAATCCAGCCATACGGATTGTCCTACCGACAATGGTTGGGTCGCCTGTATTGACCAGCTCTACGACTACTGTCCATGGGGAAGACCTGTACCAACCTTTCCACGATTTCTTTATTCCTCCACAAATACCAAGGCCTACAATAAGGAAATGATGTTAGCTGATGTCATGGCTATTTTCATCAAATTTTAATTAACAATATTTTCAAAACAATTTAGTGAAATATTAAGGCTAAACAATAATTACATGCATCTCATTGACTAGGCTATTCATAAAAAATTTTTACACAAACCTCGGCTTTTAAATGATATATTTAAAAATGATAGGACTGTAAGCTATATTGTTTAATGAGACTCGTTGTAATATTATTTTAATTGTAGAATTCTAGGGCCAATGATTATTTTTTGTACTGCTGCATTTGTCTTTCTTAAAAAAATTGTTTGATATGCGTAAGAAATCAGGGTCATTTTAACAAAAAGTATATTTTTAAAACTCAATTTATTAGCACAATTGGGAATGTGATTAAATATAACTATCGATTCATTTGCATGTTCATTAACTTGATAATTTCTAATTTTCTATTGTCACACAAACTATCTATTGGTTAGTTTAATCAGTAGGATTTATAAGTCATGATATGAAATTAGAAATTATATACTGCTAACACTATCTGTTCTGGCCTATCATGCTTGTATCGCTCTAATGTTTAATGACTCTATCAAATCAAACGGTTTTCAATTTTTTCTTAAATTGTCTTGGTTTTCACACTTTTTTTCAAATATTTCTGAACGATTTTCTTCATATTCATCTATAAACATTTAATTGTATACAGAAATTTAATTATTCTTTTGTGAAATGAATTATTTTATAAAACAAGCCATTAGCACTATTAACTTTTTATTACTTTTTAAAATTATTTTAACTTAAAATATAATTAACACGATAATATTATATCAAATAAAATCAATTTAATTTCAAATTTAATATGTTTTACTTGCTCCCTTCTTCTTTGTGTTTTATGTTAAGTTTAAAATGAAAAAAATCAGATTAATGAATTAAACATCAAAATGTTGATAATTTTTAATGGATTTACACCAAGGGCGTCCAAACTTTTTGTATGGTGGGCCATATTCCTTGAAGTATAATATATATTCGCGGACTGGATTAAAATAATAATATAAACACAATAAAGGCTGAAATGTTTTTATAGCAAAATGTTAATATGAATGGTGAAACTGACATCTCACATATGGTAAATAGTTTAGGTCAGGCTAAATGCCCCTGGTTTTGATACGTATACTATTACGCATGTGAGAGTCACTTATTCTCGTCCTCACATTGTTATTGCTAAAATTCATAACTGAAAATGTTTGCTCTCCCAAGTATGTCTAGCCAATCATTTTTTTAGCAAATGTACGAATCTCTTTGAATCTCTCATTATTCAGCTGACTGTAAAATTTAATGCGAGAACGGTGTTGTGTTTGCGACATTCAGCAACACTCTGCTACTTAATTAGTTCCAGTTGCAGATTGCCTGGAGCATCATCAGGGTCAAGAGAAAAGGTATAGAAAAAAATTATGATTTCATGTTCAATAGTTGCAAAGTCCATAAAGAGTCATTGACATTTATAAGTCATGGATTTGACATCTACTACATGCGTCTGTATTTGCTCATTTAATCTTTTTTTCTGTAAAAAATATGACGATTTTCTGTAGTGAGTGGAGTAGTGTGGTATAAGGTTGCATTTGAGACAGTTGCCTTTGAAAAAGTTGCAGATTTTTTTTCAAAGGCCTTGATAGGTGAATATGATTGGCTTACAACTGCAGTGTGCCCTTGAAGATTTGTGTTAAGAATGTTTAGATGTCTTGTCACATCAACTAAAAATGCAAAATCTGCATGCCATGCAGGATCAGATAATTCTGGAATTAGTTGTTCCTTATTTTTCTATGAAATGCCCAATTTGTTTTTAAGTGTGCAAAAGCGCTGAAGTGTTGTCCCCCGACGGAGCCATCTTGCATCATTGTGATACACAACATCTTCATATTCTCTCTGGATGTCAAGAAGAAACTGCTGAAACTGGCAGTGAAATAGGGCTTTAGCTCAAATAGAGTTTAAAGCTTTAATCGCTTGCTTAAGGACACGATCACATCTAAGGTGTTTGGCGCACAAAAAACTTGTTGTTGAATTATACAGTGAAGTTTAAAACCTTTGCCCGCATCTTCGCTGACTTTGTGGCAGACAAGTTTTAGTAGTTAACTGTGCTCAGAAGTCCTGGCAGGGACACCATCAGTAATAAATACAGAGATTTTTTTCTTGGTAATTGAAGGTCATTAATAGCAGAACAAACTGAAGCAACTAAATTTGTTCTCCTTGTTTGGTCTTTAAGATTAAAAGTCTAGTATATAGTAAACAATAAAATGTTATTGATTTTCAACATCATTTGAGGTACTCAACAGTACACAATTTCGACTTTTTAAAATAAATGTAATGCGGTTACAGAAATAAT